>JAXQQM020080972.1:0-5000 GCA_034641835.2 Pinus albicaulis
GGATTAATCTACACAACAAGCATTGAAGAGCAAATGGAGGAATATACTACTTCTTTTACAAAAATTTGTTACATGTGAGGGTAGGTATGGGACATTTTATGTCTACCATATGAGACTAATGTTGCATTTTCTAGGAGAAAATTTGAATTTACCATATTTCTTGTATCAAAGTCTGAAGAAAATGGCTTCCTGTGTTCAGAGAAGAGTTCAGTTTTTGGAAACAACCCTGTATCATCATGGGTTAGTAAAAATTTTAATTGAGCATCATCTATCTAAATCAAATGATACATGGGGTGATTTCTTAATAAGAAATCATTTTGAGGAAGCAAAAGAACTATCACCTGAACCACAAGCCACAAAGAGAAGTAGGAGATGGAGGACTCCAACAGGCAAAATTGACAAACCGGTTCAAGAAAGCAGTGAAGAAGTCATTCTGGAGAAGTTGACTAGAATCAAGAGTCAACTCAAGGCAGAGAAGGAAATCAAGGAATTTGTTATGGAAAAAGGGGAGGGTTCCTCTCAACTTAGGAGAAGCCACAGATTAAAAGGAAAACTGAAGAAAACATCAATCAAACAAACAGGGGTAATCAATATTGAAGATGAAGAAACATCTATGGAAGAGTATGATGATGAAGATTTTTATGAAGGCACCCCCGAGATTGATCCTGCTCAACAGGAAATCTATGATTATGTGGAAACTTTAGAAAGAACAGCTTCAGAAAGAGAAGAGAGAACCCCCAGTCCTCCACTAACTGAAATTGATATATTGAGGAGGGATAGGTATGAGTTGGAAGTGTTGAATAGACACATCAGAAATGAGAATGAAATTCTCAAAGATCAAATCAAGCTCAAGACTGACATGAACTCAACCTTATCCCTGCATATAGACAAAGTGGAGAGAACCAATGAAAAGATGAAGACAAGGAACATAAAGTTGATCAGAGCACTCACAAACCTCAGGTTCAAACTTGTGATCAGGAAACCCAGAAGGCCTTTAGCATGCAGACAAAGGAAAAGAAGGGGATTAGATGTCCTTGCAGAAGCCTCAGAATTCATAGGATAATTTGCATGAGGACATGCAAAGAGACATCAGTGGGGGTATGTTGAGCCTCAAATTTGTGCTTTCCTTCACCTCATTTTACCTCATTTTTCCCTTGTCCATTTCCATTTTAAACCCAATTGATCAATAAAAATAGTTAAAATTACTTCTATAATGGTTTACATAACTGACTTGTTGAATTTTGTGATTGTTGCCATTGTTAAACATTTTGACCGGAACTAGCTGCAGAATGCAGGCATTCTGTAGCTAACCGACGATTCTGCAGCTACCTTTATGTTTGAGCATGTTCCAGGTGGCCTCTTGAGGAAAAACGCATATGGGCATGATCCACGTTGTGCCTACATGGTGTGTTGCTCGTCATGGAAGAGGAAATGAAGTCTGTGTGCGGTTATGCACGTGGGAACACATTTTGTGAAAGAAGACTCCTACTAGGACTGTTACAGTCCAGGTGTCTTTTCTCTTTTACGCAGCCACCTTAAAGACTCCTAAGATGATTTGTATTAGGAAGACATCATTCCTAAATTATTGTAATTATTGTTACTTGCATTTACTTTAAAAACTCTTGAATAGGCCGAGAGCTTAGTTAGAAATTTTGTGTAGATTTGCTGCTAGATTTTGGTGTAAAACTCTGTGTTACGTCTTTTAAGACACAGAGCATTATGTTCAGACTATTGCATTGTTAATGGAGCAAACAAAATTATCTTGAAGGCGTGATTTAATTGTGAAGTTGAATGTCGTCAAGTGGTAGAGGGCCCCTGCCCCTTGAACGGATTTCCTTAGCGTAAACTAGATAAGTTTTTCTTAGCTGTCTCTACGTTTTGCATATTGAATTAGTAGTTGCTGTGTTTTATATACTGTGGTCGTATTCGTTCCAGTTCTTCCATAAGAAGACATTCTTCCAGCAGACCAAAATGATGAATGAATGATGACTATGGTATTGTAGAATATCAGTTAGATTTGTATTTGTTTTAGCTAGCTACTGTAGCCATAATTCGTTCCAGTTCTTCCACAAGAAGACACTTTGCCAATAAATCAAAACGATGAATTTTTAATGACTATGGTACTGTAGGATAGGATTTGTATTTGTTTTAGCTAGCTACTGTAGCCATAATTCGTTCCAGTTCTTCCACAAGAAGACACTTTGCCAATAAATCAAAACAATGAATGTTTAATGACTATGGTACTGTAGGATAGGAGTTGTATCTGTTTTTAACTAGAGAGACTGTAGTTATATTCATCATAGTTCTTTCACAAGAAGACATTTTTCCAATAAATCTTAACAATGAATGATGAATAGCTATAGTGTCATAGAAATTAGTTGTAGTTTTTAGTCTTCACTATCATAGTTGCACTTGTCCTAATCACTCTTCCATAAGAAGAAATTCTTCCAAGACATCCTTAAGAAGTTCAAGATATGACTGTGATGTGACAACTTAGTTTCATTTGCTTTCAATTGCATACAAGTCCACAGTCAAAATTGTTCTACCTCTTCCACAAGAAGGAACTCTTCCAAAATATCACTCATGATGAACAAACCGATTGTGTAACTTCATAGGATAGTGCATGTTAATTAGAATGCTCCGGAGTTTCATTTTTCATTTAATTCATGTCCAGCTACTTCATTTCAAAGTTTGATGATGGCTTATGTTTTAACATTGTTCTAGTTTAGAAGCATCTTAAGCTCATGTTTAAATCAATTCATTGCATTTATATCTCATAGTCACACTGTCACCCTTTGCACAGTAGATCATTTTAGTTGATAGGATTCCTAAGACAACCTTCATTATTTACAAATATCTTTTTGTTCTGAAAACTATCAGTGATCCATAACTTTAGGAACATAAGATAACATCATTACAAGGTCTGAAATATCTCTGCAAATTCCTCACTATAAACAGAGCTTTTCCTCAACAGAACTACCCTGAAAAGAAACCAATAACTCTTGAAGAATAGACTCTGACCTTCAATTGAAATTGCAGAATAGAACTAGAAATTAGTCATGAATAGATGAGTTTAGAATAGAATCATGATTAGTGTCTGATTGTCTAGTTAGAAAATTTGCATATTTAAGTGATCATTTCTCAAAGTCTAGTTTGTGTTATTTGTTTAAAAAGTCATCATCAAGCTCTTGTTTCTATTCAGTCATAGTTTAGATGTTGTTTCAGTGTTTTTGATTACATTTTCCATTCCATACATTAGGCTCAACTGTGTTTTTGACTACCACTCTCTTTTTATTAGTTTTCTAGGCATTTCCATTGTAAACACAAAACTTCAAAAGACCAAAAACATCATAAATCAACATAAAAGACCAAAACATCACAAAACACTACATACAACGCACTAGGAAACAAGCACCTAGGTACATATGGTACATTTCACTTCAGCAGTTTACAAATCCTGGTTGACAATTAAATGAACTCAGTTTAGGAGACTAGATTGAGGCACAACAAGTGCGCGCCTGCTGCCTTCCTTGGATGTGGTAGCCGTTTCTCAGGCTCCCTCTCCGGAATCGAACCCTAATTCTTCATCACCCGTCACCACCATGGTAGGCCTCTATCCTACCATCGAAAGTTGATAGGGCAAAAATTTGAATGAAGCATCGCTAGCACAAGGGCTGTGCGATCCATCAAGTTATCATGATTCACCGGAGAAGTGGGCAAGCCCGCGCCGGCCTTTTATCTAAAAAATGCATCCCTTCCAAAGAGTCGGGACTTGGTGCATGTATTAGCTCTAGAATTACTACGGTTATCCGAGTAGTATGGTACCATCAAAAAAACTATAACTGATTTAATGAGCCATCCGCAGCTTCACAGTCTGAATTAGTTCATACTTAGACATGCATGGCTTAATCTTTGAGACAAGCATATGACTACTGGCAGGATCAACCAGGTAGCACCCTCCCACTTCAAAGGGCATTCAAAGTTCTCTCTTACAGAGAGCCGACTTGAACACCCATCAAGTCAAGGAGAGGTCAACATATCATGT
Organism: Pinus albicaulis; assembly: GCA_034641835.2. Taxonomy (NCBI): domain Eukaryota; kingdom Viridiplantae; phylum Streptophyta; class Pinopsida; order Pinales; family Pinaceae; genus Pinus; species Pinus albicaulis. The sequence goes on from JAXQQM020080972.1 coordinate 4,046, forward strand.
AAAGCTCTTATACCTCGCACCTCTTGCATCCCCAAGAAGGGATTAGAGCCCACACACAGTACATGCCAAGGACATGCAAGACATCAAACGTAATGGACGATGGATGCAAGATCCACAAAGCGAAAAATTGGGTCAACCCGCCGAGTCACATTGCACCGAGGCTGCCTAGGAGTTGGTAACCACCCCCCAACCAGCAAGGATGGCAAAAGCCTTATCACCCACGACAGCCACAGTGAACGGACAAAGGGGAGAAAACAGAAACAGGACCCTCTTAGAAATGCCCCCCAAACCCTCCCCGCCTCGCACCAAGGCCACCTAGGAGTCCACTCCGACAGCGGCAATAGTGGACCTCGAGCGCCTGCGGTGACCCCAATGCAAAGGCAAACAAATGGAGAAAGACCAACCACACAATCTCTCTCTCTCTCTCTATCTCAAACGCCTCCCAACCATCCCCGCCCCGCACCAAGGCCACCTAGGAGTGCACCCGGACAGTAGCAACAATGGACCTCGATCACCCGATCGCCTGCGGCGACCTCAATGCGAAATCAAACTAAGTAAATAAAGGGAGAGCAACCGACCCCACGGCGTCTCTCAAAAATTCCCTGCAACCCTTCCCGCCCAGCAGTGAGGCCACCTAGGAGTCCACCCGGACAGCAGCAACAGCGGACCTTGATCACTTGATCGCCTGTGGCAACCTCACTGCAAATGAAAAAGAAGGAAGTAGAAGGAGAATGACCAAGTCGACAACCTCTATTAGAAATGCCACCGCGACCCACCCTGCCCCGCACCAAGGCCACCTAGGAGTCCACCCGGTCAGCAGCAACAGTGGACCTCGATTGTTTGATCGCCTGCGGCACCCTCGATGCAAAAGGATAGAAATAAAACAAGAACGACCATTCCTGAAACCTCCCTTAAAAATTCCCCCCTCCAACCCTCCCCCCACCCCGCACCGAGA
>JAXQQM020080972.1:17500-57500 GCA_034641835.2 Pinus albicaulis
CATGCGCTTCCGAGTGGGGATGGAGAGAAGATGAGAGTCGACGACCCTACAAATGACCCAAGGCCACTCTTCAGGCACACCCGAACAAACAACTCAGTTACCAACCCACCTTTCACACGAAAATCCAACCCCTCCCCCCACCAAAAGAGGAGGAGGTGAACAATATAGCGAGGAGCCGATTTCACGAAGCCAACGAGACAAAATCCCACCTCTCCAACCCACCAAAAAGGGAGGAGGTGAACAATATAGCGAAGAGCCAACATCGACGGAGCCAACGAGCGAGCAAGGGGCACGAGAGCGACATAGGCGACCGGCCAGTTGTCACAAGGAGCCACACAGAGCGACCTGATCCAACTCTGAGAACACAGAGCGGAAGGGCAACTCTTTTCACATATGCCTCCCAGGACAAGCATGGCCAACATTACCGCTCATGCGCTACCGAGTGGGGATGGATGTCGACGACCCTACAAATGACCCAAGGGCACTCTTCAGGCACACCCGAACAAGCAACTCAGTTACCAACCCACCTTTCACACGAAAATCCAACCCCTCCCCCCACCAAAAGGGGAGGAGGTGAACAATATAGTGAGGAGCCGATTTCACGAAAGCCAACGAGACAAAAGCCCACCTCTCCAACCCACCAAAAAGGGAGGAGGTGAAAAATATAGCGAAGAGCCAACATCGACGGAGCCAACGAGCGAGCAAGGGGCACGAGAGCGACATAGGCGACCGGCCAGTTGTCTCAAGGAGCCACACAGAGCGACCTCATCCAACTCCGAGAACACAGAGCGGAAGGGCAACTCTTTTCACATATGCCTCCCGGGACAAGCATGGCCAACATTACCGCTCATGCGCTACCGAGTGGGGATGGAGAGAAGATGAATGTCGACGACCCTACAAATGACCCAAGGCCACTCTTCAGGCACACCCGAACAAGCAACTCAGTTACCAACCCACCTTTCACACGAAAATCCAACCCGTCCCCCCACCAAAAGGGGAGGAGGTGAACAATATAGCGAGGAGCCGATTTCACGAAGCCAACCAGACAAAAGCCCACCTCTCCAACCCACCAAAAAGGGAGGAGGTGAACAATATAGCGAAGAGCCAACATCGACGGAGCCAATGAGCGAGCAAGGGGCACGAGAGCGACATAGGCGACCGGCCAGTTGTCTCAAGGAGCCACACAGAGCGACCTCGTCCACCTCTGAGAACACAGAGCGGAAGGGTAACTCTTTTCACATATGCCTCCCAGGACAAGCATGGCCAACATTACAGCTCATGCGCTACCGAGTGGGGATGGAGAGAAGACGAGAGTCGACGACCCTACAAATGACCCAAGGCCACTCTTCAGGCACACCCGAACAAACAACTCAGTTACCAACCCACCTTTCACACGAAAATCCAACCCCTCCCCCCACCGAAAGGGGAGGAGGTGAACAATATACCGAGGAGCCGATTTCACGAAGCCAACGAGACAAAAGCCCACCTCTCCCACCCACCAAAAAGGGAGGAGGTGAACAATATGGCGAAGAGCCAACATCGACGGAGCCAACGAGCGAGCAAGGGGCACGAGAGCGACATAGGCGACCGACCAGTTGTCTCAAGGAGCCACACAGAGCGACCTCATCCAACTCTGAGAACACAGAGCGGAAGGGCAACTCTTTTCACATATGCCTCCCAGGACAAGCATGGCCAACATTACCGCTCATGCGCTACCGAGTGGGGATGGAGAGAAGATGGATGTCGACGACCCTACAAATGACCCAAGGCCACTCTTCAGGCACACCCGAACAAGCAACTCAGTTACCAACCAACCTTTCACACGAAAGTCCAACCCCTCCCCCAACAAGCAAGCAAAAAGGGAGGAGAAGAACAATATAGAGAAGAGCCGACATCGACGGAGCCAACGAGCGACATAGCAAAATGCTGATTTCAACAAAGCAAACGTGCAACCAAGGGGCACGATAGAGAGTTACCGGAGAGCCGATTTCAACAACGCCAGCAGGCGGCCAGTCATCTCAAAGAGCCACACACAACAACCCCATCCAAATGCTAGAAAACAGAGTGGACGGGAGAGATTGTTCAAACATGCCTCCAAGGAAAAGCATGGCCAACATTACCGCTCATATGCTACCGAGTGGTGATGGAGAGAAGAAAGTCGACGACCCTACAAATGACCCAAGGCCATTCTTCAGGCACAATCGAGCAAAACAACTCAATTACCAACCCACCTTTCACACGAAAAGCAAATCTAATAAGCGCACCCTCGGACAAAACAGGGCGACCCGAACGCCCCCGTCCGTGCGCCCTCACCCGGGGCGACACGAAGGGCCCCGCCGAACGGACGCACATGGGAGCAAACGGCAAACGGGCCGCCCGGACGTGCACAAGGCACCCGAGCGGTCACAACTTAGCAAATCTGACACGGGCGCCCTCCGACCAAACGGCCCGACCCGGACGGACGCCCTCACCCGGCACAACCAAATGACCCGACCCGAACGAACGCCCTCACCGGGGGCAACACGACGCGCCCACCCGAACGGACGCACATGGGAGAAAACGGCAAACGGGCCGCCCGGACGTGCACAAGGCACCCGGGCGGTCACAACTTAGCAAATCTGACACGGGCGCCCTCGGGCCAAACGAACCGACCCGAACGGACGCCATCACCCGGCACGACACGGCGCGCATGACCAAACGGACGCACATGGGAGCAAACGGTAAACGGGCCGCCCGGACGTGCACAAGGGACACGGGCGGTCACAACTTAGCAAAAGTGACATGGGCGCCCTCGGGCCAAACCACCCGACCCGAACGGACGCCCTCACCCGGCACGACACGACACGACGCGCCCACCCGAACGGTCTCACATGGGAGCAAACGGAAAACGGGCCGCCCGGACGTGCACAAGGCACCCGGGCGGTCACAACTTAGCAAATCTGACACGGGCGCCCTCGGGGCAAACGAACCGACCCGACCCGAACGGACGCCCTCGCACGGCTCGCCCACCCGAACGGACGCCATCGTGCCGCACGAACGGAGGCCCTCACCCGGCACAACCGAACAACCCGACCCGAACGAACGCCCTCACCTGGCACGCTGTAACGCCCCGGCACTTCGTGAGCGCGTTTGGTGAAACGGGCGCGCTGGTGAGCGTTTGGTGAGCTTGGGCGCCGTTGCAACGCAACGGGCGCGTGTCGACATAACGGGCGCGCGTCGCACGTTGGCGTGTAACGGGCGCGCTATGTGGGAGACGAGTCATGGGCGAGTTGGATGTGCGACGAGTCAACGAAGGCGTTGGCGTTTGAGTTTATACCGACGGGCGCCGTGGATGAGTAAACTGAAAGGTGAGTCGGTCGGCACGTTGGGCGCGCGACCGACGCCACACGTAGCGGGCGAGTCAACGAACGGTGGGGTCGGCTCGGGTCGGCAGAGCGCCCCCAACACCCACGAACGTTATGTTATGTGGGCGAACGATATTATGGGCGGTCCCAAAGATGGGCGCGCGCCACGGCGACGGGCGCGCCCACACACACAACGGGCGTCACGACACCACGAAGGGCGGTTGAAGAGTAAACGGACCGACAAGCATGTGGGCGTCGGGCGCACGCGATAGCCAACCGGGGGTCGGCTCGGGTCGGCCGAGCGCCCCTCACACCAACCAGGGGTCGGCTCGGGTCGGCCGAGCGCCCCTCAACAAACGACGCGACGGTTCAAATATGTGAACGTGTAGCGGGTGGGTCGGCTCGGTCGGCGAGCGACCTGAATCTCCAACGAAACGAATGCGTATAAGTATGGCGAGTTGTGGAGAGCGAAATTCATCAACGAACAGTTCGATCATCCAAGGGCGAGTTATTCAAGCGAGCCGCAGCAAATACACTTGCGGTTAGCACGGGAATGCACCCGCCGAGCGGGTAGTCGAAGTGTGAAGGCAACCGAACGAGTCTTGAGTGCGACGGTTGAACAGCGCACGGCGCTGCGGCAACGTGCGACAGCAAGTGCGATGGTTGGTCAAGGGCGACGCACCACACGGTGTTGCGAACACGGTGGGCGCGCTGAACGGAGGTGCGACGTGCGGACGGTGCACGACGGACGGGTGAGTCGTGTGACTCACGACCCGACCAACGGTGCGGACGGTCGAGTTGCGTTTCTGTGTAAACTCTATGTAAAACAGGCCCTCGACCTGTATAAAAACAGCGAGGCAATTTTGATTATTTCGGATAATAAAATTGGCTTTCACAAATCTGTTTTGTGTATTTATGGATGATGGTTTATGTTTTGTAATTCCGCTGCAAACATAATAAAAAAGTGAAGACTAACACTTAAGAAAAATAAGTAAAAGGCGTAGTCCGGAAAGGGTAAACATGAAGGGAGACCACTTAGCCGGTGCCGCACGGCCTGCCCGAGTGGACAAACGTAGTGGGGGCGTGACAGATGGTATCAGAGGTCTGATACAGATTGCAAGACAAATGGTATCGGATCCCTCCGCAGGGAGTTTCGTAAGGTAAACATGAATATTTTTGCAGGGTTGCAAGTATTGGAGTTTGCTACGAAGGAAGAATTCATCCAAGAAAAGATGAATCTTGAAGGACTTAGAGAAAGGCTACTGAATTGTGAAGAAAAGAGGGATGCAGTGGAGAAGAGGCTTTCCGAAGTGAATGAGGCCCTCAAGCCATTATTGTGGGGACGAAAAACCGAGGAAGAGCAATATCTCTTCGATCTTCTCATGGGTGAAGATGATGATTTGGAAGCCGAGTATGATGAGTTGACTAGAGAGCGAGGCTTGCTTCTATGTGAGTATGCCGAGTTTCTTAGAATGCTAAGAAGGTATAGAGAGGACACGATGTCCACTATAGCCGAACCGAAGAATGTTGAGAATGTGGTTGAAGAGAAGGAGGAACTTGTAGAACAAGTTGGGCCCGAACCAAACACATTACAAACATTGCAGGTTGAACCACACAAGGACGTTGCGGATGTGGAAGATGTCAAGGGTGAACTTGATGAACAGGTTGGACCGAGGCCAAGCACATTGCAAGCGTTAGTGATGGATGAGGATGTTGCAGATGTAGAAGGTGTCAAGGGTGAACTTGATAACCAAGTTGAACCAAGACCAAGTACGTTGCAAGCATCGATGTTGAATGATTCTCATGGAGATGATATGATGGAAGAGATGAAGGATGAACTTGTGACACAAGTTGAACCAAGACAAGACACATTGCAAGCATTGGTGGGCAAACCACATGGAGATGTTGCAAATGTGGCCGTGATCATGGAGGAACTTGATGAGCAGGGGGTACCAGGATCGAACACATCAAAGGCATTGGTGAGGATGGAGGACACTCACTTGAGGAGTCTTCATGAAGATATGACTTGTGTTTCACGGAAGCGTAAGGAGGATGGACCGAATATGGGGATGAGGAAGAAGAGGGCTTCTTTGCCAACACCATGGGTGACTATTCCTTGGATGCATATGATGAGACCTTGTACATTGATGGAGCAAGGGACATGGGACGATGCAGACCTTGTTGAGGCAATTTGGGACCCTACACTTGATGGTCCAAATGCCCGGGACAAGGGTGGAACGTGATGACCTTTGTGATGGAGAGGGGTCATGCTTAGCCATGTAGAATGGCAAGTGCCCGGCATGACCCACACACTACCTTGGTGGTAGGGCACGTTGTTGGAGTAGACTTCTTCATGGCTTCAACCAAGATGGAACTCTTGGCAGACCTTTAGTGGGGGAGCAGCTTGAAGGAAGTACTCATGTGTATGATGGAGGTAGGAGTGACCGAGGGCACTTTACTTCGACATGTTGAGACATGATGATGATGAGAGTTGAGTTGAGTTCACTTGGATGAACACATGGGCAGCCAAAGTCATGGACATGGACTACATGGATATCTTTTATAGATGGACTGATGGGACGTTGTTCACCATGAGCAACTTGGACATTGGTTGGATGAGCAGCCTATGAGAAATTCATATGTATGCAGAGTGAGAACTTGTGATGGCACTCATGGCCAATACAAGTAGGCTTACCAACGCTTTGGATATGATGAGGCATGGGAGTTCATGGTGGAGTTGCATTCGTTGGAGACTTCATATTATGGTGATCTTGGAGTATCTGACTCATTGAGGAGCTGAGGTCAGGATTGTTCCTGATTTTGATGCATTATGGGATGCATACCTTGGAGCACATTTATGGGGTGTGTTCGGGAGGAGTCACTTGACGGAGATGATAGAGCTGGGAAACTTTGGAGTTGATGGAGATGCAGCGACGGATGCCTTGGTGGTACACACTTGGCATGGGCCTGAGTCTACTTGACTTAGCCACACCTATTACTTTGATGATGCTTGGAGGATGAGCCTACTTGCATACAAGTAGAGCACATGGATTAGCATCATGGACAGCATGTTGTGGATGAGATGGACACACTTCATGGACCCAAACATGGCACTTGGATGAGGCTCATTGTCTCCTGCTTAGGACAATGATGACCTCTAACTTATGAGCAGACATGGAGCGAGATGGAGCACTTGATAGCAGGATGTTTTGGCAGTCGTGATGATGGGAGCAACATATGTTCTTGTGGAGGAGACGTACGGTTGGACTAGCAACCCAACTTGTCCCCAACAAAAGGGGCCCAAACACATGATTTCTTGCGGAGTTGGGACATGACCGAGGCATGTAGCAGATCAAGAGTGTTCACATCTGGATGCTCTTCACATATTTATAGCAGAGTTGGAGGCATGAACACCTTTGGAGGATGTTGGAGTCATCAACACTTTGCGACGACGGTTGCGACGATATCGTGCACATGGGTGTAACGACAGTTCGTGCGACGACACTTTGGAGGTAGTTGCGACGATATTCACACGTAGAGTTGTGACGGCGTGCGACGGAAGGATGATGTTGTCAAGGGAAGAAAACGCTTTGAAGTGGGGGAGAATGTAATGCCCCGGCACTTCGTGAGCGCGTTCGGTGAAACGGGCGCGCCGGTGAGCGTTTGGTGAGCTTGGGCGCCGTTGCAACGCAACGGGCGCGTGTCGACATAACGGGCGCGCGTCGCACGTTGGCGTGTAACGGGCGCGCTATGTGGGAGACGAGTCATGGGCGAGTTGGATGTGCGACGAGTCAATGAAGGCGTTGGCGTTTGAGTTTATACCGACGGGCGCCGTGGATGAGTAAACCGAAAGGTGAGTCGGTCGGCGCGTTGGGCGCGCGACCGACGCCACACGTAGCGGGCGAGTCAACGAACGGTGGGGTCGGCTCGGGTCAGCCGAGCGCCCCCAAAACCCACGAACGTTATGTTATGTGGGCGAACGATATTATGGGCGGTCCCAAAGACGGGCGCGCGCCACGGCGACGGGCGCGCCCACACACACAACGGGCGTCACGACACCACGAAGGGCGGTTGAAGAGTAAACGGACCGACAAGCATGTGGGCGTCGGGCGCACGCGATAGCCAACCGGGGGTCGGCTCGGGTCGGCCGAGCTCCCCTCACCAGCGGGGGGTCGGCTCGGGTCGGCGAGCGCCCCTCACGACGAAACGACGCGACGGTTCACGACGAAACGGTAGCGTGCGGGTCGGCTCGGTCGGCGAGCGACCCGACTCTCCAACGAAACGGACGCGTATATATGAGCGGAGTTTTGGAGAGCGAAAGGCATCAACGAACAGTTCGATCATCCAAGGGCGAGTTATTCAAGCGAGCCGCAGCAAATACACTTGCGGTTAGCACGGGGATGCACCCGCCGAGCGGGTAGTCGAAGTGTGAAGGCAACCGAACGAGTCTTGAGTGCGACGGTTGAACAGCGCACGGCGCTGCGGCAACGTGTGACAGCAAGTGCGACGGTTGGTCAAGGGCGACGCACCGTGTTGCGGGGGACACGGTGGGCACGCGGCCCCGAACGCGGAGGTGCGGCGTGTGGACGGTGCACGACGGACGGGTGAGTCGGGTGACTCACGACCCGACCAAGTGCGACGGGTCGAGTTCGGCGGTTTCTGTGTAAATTCTATGTAAACAGGCCCTCGACCTGTCTAAACCAGCGAGGCGATTTTGATTATTTCGGATAATAAAATTGGCTTTTACAAATCTGTTTTGTGTATGATGATTTATGTTTTGTAATTCCGCTGCAAACATAATAAAAAAGTGAAGACTAACACTTAAGAAAAATTGGTAAAGGCGTATTCCGGAAAGGGTAAACCCGAAGGGTGACCGCTTAGCCGGTGCCGCACGGCCTGCCCGAGTGGACCAACAGAGTGGGGGCGTGACACAAGGCCACTCTTCAGGCACACCCGAACAAGCAACTCAGTTACCAACCCACCTTTCACACGAAAATCCAACCCCTCCCCCCACCAAAAGGGGAGGAGGTGAACAATATAGCGAGGAGCCGATTTCACGAAGCCAACGAGACAAAAGCACACCTCTCCAACCCACCAAAAAGAGAGGAGGTGAACAATATAGCGAAGAGCCAACATCGATGGAGCCAACGAGCGAGCAAGGGGCACGAGAGCAACATAGGCGACCGACCAGTTGTCTCAAGGAGCCACACAGAGCGACCTCATCCAACTCTGAGAACACAGAGCGAAAGGGTAACTCTTTTCACATATGCCTCCCAGGACAAGCATGGCCAACATTACCGCTCATGCGCTACCTAGTGGGGATGGAGAGAAGATGAGAGTCGACGACCCTACAAATGACCCAAGGCCACTCTTCAGGCACACCCGAACAAACAACTCAGTTACCAACCCACCTTTCACACGAAAATCCAACCCCTCGCCCCACAAGCAAGCAAAAAGGGAGGAGAAGAACAATATAGAGAAGAGCCGACATCGACGGAGCCAACGAGCGACATAGCAAAACGCTGATTTCAACAAAGCAAACGTGCAACCAAGGGGCACGAGAGAGAGTTACCGGAGAGCCGATTTCAACAACGCCAACAGGCGGCCAGTCATCTCAAAGAGCCACACACAACAACCCCATCCAAATGCTAGAAAACAGAGTGGACGGGAGAGATTGTTCAAACATGCCTCCAAGGACAAGCATGTCCAACATTACCGCTCATATGCTACCGAGTGGTGATGGAGAGAAGAAAGTCGACGACCCTACAAATGACCCAAGGCCATTCTTCAGGCACAACCGAGCAAAACAACTCAATTACCAACCCACCTTTCACACGAAAAGCAAAATCTGATAAGCGCACCCTCGGACAAAACAGGGCGACCCAAACGCCCCCGTCCGTGCGCCCTCACCCGGGGCGACACGGAGCGCCCCCCCGATCGAACGCACATGGGAGCAAACGGAAAACGGGCCGCCCGGACGTGCACAAGGCACCCGGGCGGTCGCAACTTAGCAAATATGGCACCGGCGCCCTCGGGCCAAACGACCCGACCCGAACGGACGCCCTCACCCGGCACGCCCAAATGACCCGACCCGAATGAACGCCCTCACCCGGGGCGACACGACGCGCCCACCCGAACGGACGCACATGGTAGCAAACGGCAAACGGGCCGCCCGGACGTGCACAAGGCACCTGGGCGGTCACAACTTAGCAAATCTGGCACGGGCGCCCTCGGGCCAAACGACCCGACCCGAACGGACGCCCTCACCCGGCACACCCACCCGAACGAACGCCATCACCCGGCGCGACACGGCACGCCCGACCCGAACGGACGCGCATGGGAGCAAACGGCAAACGGACCCAAACGGACGCCCTCACCCGGCACGACCAAACGACCCGACCCGAACGGACGCCCTCACCCGGCACGCCCACCCGACCCGACCCGAACGGACGCCCTTGGGCCAAACGACCCGACCCGACCCGAACGAACGCCCTCACCCGCCACAACCAAACGACCCGACCCAAACGGATGCCCTTGGGCTAAACGACCTGACTCGACCCGAATTGACGCCCTTGGGCCAAACGACCCGACCCGACCCGAACGGATGCCCTCACCCGCCATGACCAAACGACCCGACCCGAACGGACGCCCTCACCCGGCACGACCAAACGACCCGACCAAACAGACGCACATCGGAGCAAACGGCAAACGGGCCGCCCGGACGTGCACAAGGCACCCAGGCGGTCACAACTTAGCAAATCTGACACGGGCGCCCTCCGACCAAACGGCCCGACCCGAACGGACGCACTCACCCGGTGCCACACGACCCGCCCGATCGAACGGACGCACATGGGAGCAAACGGCAAACAGGTCGCTCGGATGTGCAAAAGGCACCCGGGCGGTCACAACTTAGCAAATCTGATACGGGCGCCCTCGGCCCAAACGACCCGACCCGAATGCCTTTGGCCGGGTGCCCTCACCCGACACGCCCAACCCGACCCGAACGCGTTTGGCTGGGCGAGTCGGGTGACCCACGACTGGGCGCCTCTACACGAAATGCACGACAGTGCGGAAGCCATTCCGGGAGTGTCCGGAGTCGGAATTGAGTGCCGTAAATTGCAGAATGTGCGTATTGATGGGCCGCATCTAACCATACAGTTGGGCAGTGGATTGGACACACAGGGAGCTTGAGGGATGGTCTAAACTGATTTGTAGTGCCGATTCGAGTGACCCGGCAGCACTTTGGCAGTTTTGTGCAGGATATTCCCAAGGTGAATTCTGATGATTGTAAATGATTGTTGTAGGCTAGTTTGATGGTTGACAAGCCTTAGAGCTTGGTCAAAAGGCTAACCTGCCTTGCCAAGGAGCAGAAGTGGCTTCTGCTGGATTGGAACTTATTATTTCATATTTATCATTATTAACAGGGAATTTCCCCTCCCTTGTATGTATGAGCATACTTGTGGATTGATAATGATGTTTATGTTTATTTCTACATATCGAGAGAACCTTTGGTTAATAACTAACAAGTGTTGCTAAAGGCGTAGTCTATATACTTGAGTATTTGAAAAAAGAAAAAAGTACGGTAGTGCCGCACCCGTCTATAGCGTGGTTGAAAGACACCGAAGGTATAGGGGCGTGACAACTAGGCACACGGGCGGTCACAACTTAGCATTTTCGATACGGCTTCCCTCACACGACCCGACCCGAACGTGTTTCCTTGGGCGCCCTCACACAGCACGACCTGACCCGCCCTAACGAAGGCACAAAGGAGAAAACGGCAATCGGGTCGCACGAACATGCACAAGGCACAGGGGCGGTCACAACTTAGCATTTTTTATATGGCCTCCCTCACACGACCCGAACCGAACACGTTTCCTTGGGCGCCCTCACACGGCACGACCTGACCCGCCCGAACGAACGAAGGCACAAGGGAGCAAACGGAAAACGGGTCGCACGAACGTGCACAAGGCACACGAGCAGTCACAACTTAGCATTTTTTATACGGCCCCCCTCGCACGGCACGACCCGACCCGACCCGCCCGAACGAAGGCACGAGGGAGCAAATCGGAAACTGGCCGCGCGAACGTGCACAAGGCACGCGAGCGGTCACAACTTAGCATTTTTTATACGGCCGCCCTCACACGACCCCGCCTGAACGCATTTCCTTGGGTGCCCTCACGCGACCCGACCCGACCGAACGCGTTTCCCTGCTCGAAGGTATGCATCCCATAGTGCATCAAAATCAAGACCAGTCTCGATCTCAGTTCCTCAGTGAACCAGATACAGCAAGATCATTGTAGTGTGAAGCATCCAATGAATGAAACTCCATCATGAACTCCCACGCATCATCCTATCTGTTAGCCACCTATAATATTTTGTTATACCAAAAGGTGGCTAAGATCTTTTTGAGCCTCCAACGAACAAATTTTATCACCAAAAATTGTTGGCTCTTGAAGACTCCTTGTAGGCCTCATGCCTTTGTCCAAAATCCTCATTTGTTGTCCCATATTTTTTTTATTTTTATTTTTTTACTCAGAAATTTCTTCTGATTCCAACTGAAAGACTGCTGAAAGATCGTCATTTCTCCTCTTCTCAAAACCTTTCATCTGCTCCCCTTTTTCTCCATCAAAACTACCTTGTTTTCATAAGTCCTCTTCTTTCCATTTATGAAAATTTCCCCTTTCATAGTTAAAAACTCACTTTTTAACTATTTTGGAATCCATTAAAATCCTTGAAAATTCTCATAAAAAATCAAAGTTTCATTGCCATAGACCTAAGCCCCTGGAGCTAAGCCCTAAACCACTTCCCCACCATACGCTTTGGGTCTGGAACCACTTGCTAATACGATAAAGTGCTAATCGCATCAGAAAGAATCAAAGACGCAAGTCTTTGACATTACTCCAAAAAGTTCCGATTGTGATTAGCCTTGCTGCTTAAGACCCCCGATCATATTATTTTCATATAACCCTGAGCCCGCCCCCGGCGCTTAAACCTTGTCAATATTTTATTTCTGACCCTTTTTCCTTTGTAAATTACAAAAACCCTCTTTTCCAAAGTTTTGATGTAATGAGCCAAAGTCACATGTTAAAAATAAAATGGTTAGATCAAAAAGACCGATCGCGCAATCGCAATCAGGGAAATTTCAATGGGTTGATCGGAAAGACCAGGCCCATAGTTCCGATTGCGATTAGGCCCTTATTATATATAAATCCCCAGGCCCATCAATTTTCATATATTCGAAGGCCTCGCAGTCGGGCGCCTGTCCGCTTTGTATATATATTCTTCTGCCCAATCCATAAAAACCTTTGTTTATTTCAAAATGTTCGGGTTTTTATATAAAATACAAGGGTTTCTCCCCGATTCAATCCTGACCGTTGATCTTGTTCTCAGATCGATGGCCTGCGCTCAATCGCAATTTCCCTCCGATCGCAATCGCAAACCTTCCCGTCTCACTCCCGATTGCGATCCACCGATTCCATCGCAGCCGTCCATCTATTTCGTGATCCGACGGCCGTCGCACACCTGCTCCAATCGTAATCGGAACTTTCAATCGCACCATCCTTCTGTGTATTGCGATTGCGATCCCCCGATTACATCCCGTCCGTTCACCTCCCGCTGATCCAATGGCCATCGCGCACCCTTGTGATCCCTCCGATTCGTTTCCCACCGTTGATCTGATCTACAGATCAACGGCCAGCGCTCAATCGCATAGGGCTCAATTGCATTCTGTTGTGTGACCCCCCCAGATTGCGATCCTCCGATTAAATCTGGGCCATCCATTTCCCGCCTATCCAACGATCCTTATTCCCTCCGATCGCGAGTCTTGCCCCATTTCAAAACCCGCCGATTCGTTTCCCACCGTTGATCTGATCTGCAGATCAACAGCCAGCGCTTAATCGCATCGCTGCGTTTCAATCGCATCCCCTTTTCTGCCACCCCCGATTGAGTTCCTCCGATTAGATCTGGACCGTCCACGTGTCCAGATCGGACGGTCCAAAACCACCCTGCATTATTTTCTTCTCCCCGCTCTCATTTTTCTGATTTGCGCCGATCTCCACCATTAGATATTTTTATCCGATGGCTACACTCCTCCCCCGCCATCTGAAGCAGTTTAAACCTATTTCCACAGGATTTCTTAACTGTTTTTGTGTTTTGCAGGTGTTTTAATAATTTTCCATTATAGATTGAAGGAGAGTCGAGGGTTGGGAAAGACGTTTCCTGTGCCTTCGGGATTTCTAAAAGGAACCGTTCACGGGCTCTGTATCAAATAATTTATCGATGTTTCATGGGCATTGATAACCTAAAGAGCCCTGCGCGGCCCTGCACATCGACAAGACACTATTTTAATTCAAACACAGTTAAAGAGTATCAGTTTTGAAGACAGAGCACAGCAGATGAAGATTGAAGACAGTTTTTATGGGGATTACGGCTAAGACAGTTATCAAAAGCCTAATCCCCAATCTAAAACACAGTTTAAAGGAAAACCTAAAGTGTTTTATCAAACAGAAAGTTTCCATCACTTCAACTGAGGCGAATTGATTCCTCAGCTACTACAAAGAGCCACCTGTCGCCTCAAACCATTCAGAACAGAGGCCGAAGTTATTGCTCGAAGAAATATCTGCCTCCAACATTTCCAGGAAGTTATTTCTGCAAGGAAACCAATGAATAAATATCTGCAGAGTTACTCCAAAACATACACAGAGCCTCAAAGTCAAACAAAGCTTCCACCGAGCTTTGATATTTATTGTGAAACAGTTAATGTAGTGATCCACCAGTAAATTTTTCCCTCGAGCCTCTCAAAGGGCCGAGAAGTCTTCACTCTACATCAACTGTCCTTGAGATATTTTGTTAAAATCTCACCTCCTCATCTTCCTATAAGTACTTCTACAGAAGATGAGGAGTTGTTGGTTGCAGAAATTTGAAATACACTTGAGCTTGAGACTTCTATTTGTACATAGTGTTCACTGGCCCTTGAAGCTCTGTTTGTGCTAGAGTAGTTAGGTTGAATAGTGAAGATGATTGTTGAACTGAAACATTGGACTTGAAGATTGTAACTGGTTTGACATCAATATAAAAGTTGTTTCTTGGGATCCCGGTCTTTATCACTGGTGAAGTGCTTCTTTCTTTGTTAATCGTTTTCCTTCTATGTATGCCATATTGTTCATTTTCCCTCTGTAAAGAACAGTTTAAACAGGGTTAGGATTTTCTGTATAGCAGTAACCTTCTCTGGCTGAGAAATATTTATCTTAATGTTTTCTTCAGATTGGTTTATTTAAGAATGATTCAATACAGTTTAAACAGTTAGGAATGTTGGCGTTCCCTCGTCCTTCTGTTTGCTCAAACATTGTTCTCGAATGTTATTTCCATTATTTTCTATTAAAGTTAGACTAGAGAAGACATGGTTTGCCCTAATTCCTAGTTTCTTTTCTCCAAAGGCAGATTATGAAAGTTTCCCTTGGTGTTGACTGAAAGCAGACTAGGTTTAAAAGTACTTTATCTAATCTTAAGTTACACTCTGTTTTTCCTATGTGTTTTCATACTTTCTGAAGGTAATTATGTGGATTACTGGATTGTTTTTCAATTAAGTTGCTTTAATAAGAACTTGCCCAAGAAGTCTATGGTTAGCCCTGTCCTTGGTTGGTTTTAAAACAGTTACTTAAGAGGCTTTTCTTGTTTGGACTGACTATAAATCCTCTGAGAAATTATTATCAGTTTCCACCCCTCCAACATTCTAATGTTTCCATTTCATCATTTTAATCTCAATAATCTTGTGGTATAGATGACTTGCCCCTTGGATCACACTTGATGTTGTTGTTAAATTAAAGCCCAGATATGACTCCATAGCCCAATGGACTAAAAACCAGCGTTATATCTATCTATCTGCCAAAACTGTTCTATTTGCTTGCAACTTCTCACTTTTGAAAATTTTTACACTTAGGACTTTCCCCTCAAGTAACATTTCATGCTCAACCATCCAAAACAAAACAAAACCCTTGGCCTTCATAACTAGCCTAATATCATTACCTTAAGCTTTCAAAGACAATATCCATCTTTGTACATATTGGAGAGATCCCTCTCCGGATTCAGGAGGGCTAGATCCTAGAATCCCAAAGTTGGTTGAAATGATGTTAACTCTGTGATTGGACTCTCCCAATCTTGCTAATAAATTACAGAGACCTAACATTTATGGCGACTCCACTGGGGAACATCGAACCCAGAATCATTTTCATTTAAAGATAATCATACGACGTCAGAGATTTGGTTCATAGAGCATTTTCTTTATTAACCAGAGTAAAAAGCAGCCTTTTCAAGCACTGCCTAATATAGGTAATTATGATGAAACTTGTTTGAATCAGTGACAAACTAGGTAAACCCTAGGTTTCTCTTAAGACTTCATCTAACCTTGAAAAATCAGCTGGCTTAGCCATAAGAGTAGACTTCCTTTGTCTCACAACCTTAGCTAAGTTTTGAAACAAAGTTAGGATATTCTTAACAACCACAAAACTGAAAAATGACTTAGAAAAACCTAAAAATATTTCATATTGGAATTAAATAAACATGGTGGTGGACCATAAGACCTTTTACCTCTGAAAGGAGCTAAAAATTTCCACTTGGCAACTCCACAATCCTAGCAGACCTTAAGACTCCACTGGGAAGAACCCTTATCATTATAAAATCATTCAAACTCAGTAGAGGACTGTGGGATTTAAAATTGTAAAAACAGATTGGTTAACCTCTCCAAGATTGTCATATCTGGTTGAACTTTTCTTGTTTTGGGTCTAAACAACATAGCATAGTGGCTTCTAAAAAGATTCACACTAGAGCCCATCCAGACCCTAACCCGCCTGAGATAGTTGATAATCCAGAAAGTATCCTTTGGAAGTCTCCTAAGGTTAAATTATTAACTGTTTTCAGATCACCCTTGAGAGCTAATTCAGTCCCTGAAAATATTTCAGCTCTGCAACAATCACAAACTAACTTAGTGAACCCATTTAGGACTAGGTCATTTGATGATATAATCCAATTAGACTCTGAATCTTCACTTTCATCTCCTGAAACAAGTGAACATCCTGGTAGCAGAGAATCAACACCTCCTGATTTACATTTTCTATATAATCTAGGTGTCTCTCATCCAAGATCAACTCAGCACTCTACTGTTGTTCCATCCACTTCTATTCATCTTTCATCCACTGTTCAAACCACTCCACTTCAACCCACACCTCCTCTTGTAAATCCACCACCTATCATGGCAGCATGGTATGCTCCCTTAGTCCTTCCTGTACCATTAGTCAATCTTTCACAGGACTATCAGTCCAAAATTCCATTGTATGATGCTAGCAATACCATAACAGCATCTCAACATGTGGACAAGATGAATGACTACTTTGACAGAAATGAAATTGATATTGATTCTGTCAAGCTTAGACTATTTGCTCAAATTTTGGGGGGAGAAGTAAGAAAATGGTTTAAAGGTTTAACCCCCCATAGTATTAATGATCTCCAAGCCTTCCATAAAACATTCTTAAACAAATGGGAAGTGAAAGAATCCTCTCCAAGTCCTTGCTGACTATAACAATCTCCATAGGAACCCTGGGGAAAGTGTACAATCTTATTGTACCAGATTTAACAGCGTCTATAATGCACTTTCCCCTGAACTAAAACCTCCTCAGGGCTCAGCTTTAAACAAATTTCCTGAAGGGTTTGATCCATACATGACATGTTCACTCAGAGAAAGAGTTTTTGCAACCCTTGAAGATATGCAAAGAGGTGCTCTTTCTGTGGAAGTTAACCTTATGGAGAAAAGAGTGAGGATGAAAGCTGAAAATAGAGTATCTTTTAGAGAGGAATCCACCCCTTCCACTTCAAACTCAAAAAGGGAGAGAATGATGGAAGAAATTATGAAAGAGATGAGCATAATTAAGAGAGCACAAGCAAATCAAAATCAAACTGCTCCTCAAAATAGGAACCAGAATCAGAATGTTAGAAGGAACCAACCTCCAAACAGACCCAGGGAAGATGATCAACAGATCACCGCTCCCTTTCATCAAAACTATGTAAGTGGGGTTGATGAAACAGAAGACATAATAGAGGAAGAGGATATCAACATGTTTGGGGAAGAGGATGATGACTTTGAGGTTCATTATGATAATAAACAAGGTCTTTACACACCTTACGACGACAAAAGAGATGATAATGAAAATTATTATCAGGACATGGAAAATGTCGTCATAGAACCTCAAAGAGAATATGACCTTAGAAGCAAGACCAGTCAACAAGCCCCCAACACCAAAACCTCTGAAAAATCCTCTCAAATCAGCACTGCAGCTAAACCCAAAACAACCAAACAAAAAGGCAAAACAGCGGCTGTTAATTCTGATAAGGATAAGGAGAAAAACACTCAAAATTCTCAAAAATAGAGTGAAGACATCAGCAGTACTAACACTTCAGCTAGTACTCCTTCTACAACAGTTGTGTCAAGTAAAACAAATCAGCAAGCTGTAATTGTTGATAGAGTGACAGCTAATAAGGTTGAAACAAGTGCTTCAAAGAATCAAACCCCTTTCAGCCTTGAACAGGAAATCTTCAAGATCAAAATCTCTGTTCCATTAACTGAGTTAGCTGCCCAACATGTATATAGGAACCAAATTTTGAAGGCTTTAAATATAGAGGAAAATGGAGATACAGTTAACCTTAGTGACGACCTACCAGAGTTGATTTTTGGCCCTAAGATTGAAGGGAAGTTTCAAGAAGGACCAGTCCCTCCCTTTTATGTGAGTTTGAACATTCATGACAAAATTCTACACAACGCTATGCATGATTCCAGGGCTTCTCATAATTTAATGCCTAAAGCTGTGATGGAGAGCCTTGGTCTAGAAATTACCAGACCCTACAAAGACCTATACTCCTTTGACTCAAATAGAGTAAAATGTCTAGGATTGATCAAAGACCTCTGTGTTAACCTAGCCCAGATTCCAGTCAAATGTTTACTTGTGGACATTGTTGTGGCTGATGTCCCCCCAAAGTATGGAATGCTATTATCAAGATCCTGGGGAGCTAAGTTACAGGGGACTATGCAGATGGACATGACATATGCGACCATCCCGGTTTTCAATCAGACCAGAAGACTTTACAGGGAGTCTCATATGAAATACACGGTTACAAGTCAAGACAGACCATGAAACTCTCCTATATATTCTGTCAATACAGGCCTTGATTCTTTTATCATGTTTAACAATGAAACTCCTAGTGAGCAAGTCACTTTAACATAATTAAAGGCCGACAGGGAAGAAGAGTATAATAACGCAGAAGTGTCCAAACAGTTTGCTACATGTGAAAACATTAGTAAACAAAGCATAGGTCTTGATTTACCGGTTATGAGTCAATTGTTTTTAGGACTTAACAACCCAGAAATTACCCCTAAAATTTCTGACATCATCCCTAAATCTATTGAAGAATTTGAGGAGTCAAAACAAATTCAATTGGGTGATGCTAATCATGAACAGTCAGAAGGCACCATAGTTAAAAAGGACAATCGCCAAACAGACGAAACCGAAGACAGTCCTTTATGGAGTATGTATTTTGATGGGTCATGCACTAGAAATAATGCTGGTGCAGGGGTTTGGATCATTAACACTGAAAACAACCACACAGAATGCATCTCATACAAATTAAACTTTCAGTGTTCCAACAACATAGCAGAATATGAATCCCTTCTCTTAGGCTTGCATCTCTTGAAGAAATTAGGAGCCAGAAGAATTAATGTGTACGGGGATTCTGATTTAATCATTAGGCAAGTCAATGGGGAGTATAATGCAAAACATCCCAGACTTAGAGCCTATCGGAATAATGTTATGGATCTGTTGACAACATTTGAGGAGTCAAACCTGAGTTTCATCCCAAGGAAAAAGAACATTATGGCCCACAATTTAGCTTTTGCGGCCAGGACATGTCTAACGCCATATGAGACTGGAGACAACACAAATCCGATAAAATTTAGACCGGCAATGCCTGATAACGAAAAATATTGGCAAGTTTTTGACAATGACAAACAAATAGAAGACTTCATGCAATTCAGAAATGAGTTCGAACTGCATAGTTCAGATTCAAATTATGATACAGACTGCAGTGAAGAAAAATTTCTTGGTGAAGAAGAATCGTCTCCTCAACCTGCCAATATTAACCTATTGTCTAGCAAACTTAGGAACAAAACAGAATTAAGTGTAGAGTTAGAAATGGAAGAATTACAAACTCTGCATTCTAAAGATGAAAATTTGCCGAGTGGTCTAACGCTTTTAGAGGAGTTGTTCGATTTTAACGATGTGGCCAATAAACCAAAACTGGAACCTGTAGAGACTGAAGTAGAGGAGTGCAATATAGGCAGTGAGGAAAAACTGAAAATGATCAAACTGTCCAAAACTTTGCCAGCTCACATTAAACTCAAATACATAGAGTTGTTCAAAGAATTTTTTGATGTTTTTGCATGGAGTTACGAAGATCTTAAATCCTATGACACTGAAATAATACAGCACAAAATCCCTCTTAAAGAAAACCAAAAACCATTTAAACGGAAACTGCGCAGAATAAACCCTGTCCAGTTGCCATTGGTTCAGAAGGAGATCATGAAAATGTATGAGGCTGGCATTATTGTCCCTATTAGATATTCTGAGTGGGTATCTAATCTAGTGTCCGTTAGGAAGAAGACTGGAGAAATCAGGCTTTGTATAGACTTTAGAGACTTAAACAAAGCTTCGTTAAAAGACAACTACCCTTTACCAAAAATGGATCTCATTTTACAAAGGGTGGTGGGGTCTAAAAGGATTTCGTTGCTTGATGGCTATTCAGGGTATAATCAGATTTTAGTTCACCCTGCTGATCAATTAAAGACATATTTCACTACTCCATGGGGCACTTTCATGTATGTGAATATGCCTTTTGGTCTAATGAACGCTGGAGCAACCTTTCAGAGAGCCATGGACATAGCATTCTCGGAAGAATTGGGCTTCTTCATCATTATCTATCTAGATGATGTCACTGTGTTTTCAAAAACAGATGAAGAATATTTAGAACATTTGAGAAAAGTTTTCGAGAAGTGAAAAAGGTTTGGAATATCTTTAAACCCTAAGAAGACACTATTTGGTCTCCAAGAAGGTAAGCTTCTTGGGCACATTATTTCAGAAGAGGGTATAAAGATAGATCCAAAGAGGATTGAGGCTATATTGCAAATCTCTCATCCTCGAAATATCAAAGAGTTGCAGTCTTTCATTGGAAAGATTAACTTTTTGAGAAGGTTCATGCCTAACTTGGCAGAGCTCCTTAGAAATATCACAAACATGTTGAAGAAGGAGCAAGGGATAAAATGGACCTTGGAAGCAAAGACATCCTTTGAGCTAGTGAAACAAGCATTAACCAAAACATCGGTTCTCATAAGCCCTGATTTTTCAAAATATTTTTATATCCTCTCATTTGCATCAGAACATACCATTACTGCTGTCCTTTTATAGAAAAATCCACAAGGACAAGAGCAGCCTATTGCATTCTTTAGCAAGGCATTGAGGGATGCCCCTTTGAAGTATAATATTATGGAAAAGCAAGCTTTTGCTTTGGTTAAAGCATTGAAAGACTTCAGAGTATACATCCTTCACTCACACATCATTACCTTTGTCCCTAATTCGGTTGTTAAAGACATTCTAACACAGGACCCAGATGGTAAGAGAGGTAAGTGGATTGTTGTTATTCTCGAATATGATTTAGAGATAAAACCCACTAAACTCATCAAAGGCCAAGGTCTAGCTAGATTAATGGATGAATCCAATTTTGAAGTTCTTGATATTAATATGATTAATGCTTTGGACAGCCAAGAAGAATTCTCAACTCCCATTATTGAAAACCATTTTCTGAATTCTCCTTGGTATGCTGATATCGTTTATGTTTTTCTTAATTTAAACACGCCTCCTGGTTTATCGAAAACGAAGGCAAGGTTCTTAAAGCTGAAAGCAGTAAACTATTGCATTGTAGATAGGTGTCTTTATTGGAAAAATGCTAGTGGTATATTTCTTAAATGTTTGCCTGAGTTTGATGCAGAGAAGGTTAAGCAGGAATTTCATGAAGGAGAGTGTGGAGGCCATTTGTACTGGAAGTCAACAGCTAACAAAATTTTGAGTGCTGGTTTCTATTGGCCCACCCTTTTTCCTGATGTACACAAGATGACCACTACTTGCCATAAATGCCAACTATTCTAAGGCAAAAGAAAATTTTTACCCCTTCCTCTGCATCCAATCACTGTTGAAGCTCCTTTTCAACAGTGGGGACTTGAATTCATAGGTGAAATCCATCCCTCATCTTCTGCCCAGCATAGATGGATCCTTACTGCCACAGACTATTTCACTAAGTCGATAGAAGCCATTCCTTGTAGGCAATCCAATGATTCAGTTATTATAAAGTTAATAGAAACCAATATCCTTTCCAGATTTGGCTGTCCTACCAAAATCATCACAGATAATGCAGCAGCATTTGGATCAAAGAAAATGGTTGACTTCTGTCATAAATACCAGATAACACTAGGGAATTCCACAGCCTATTACCCTCAAGGTAATGGACTTGCAAAATCTTCTAATAAAAGCTTAGTGAACATAATCAAGAAACTGTTGGAGGAAAATAAAAAGTCTTGGCACACAAAGCTAGTCCATGCACTTTGGGCTGACAGATTAACTTTGAAGAAATCTATTGGTATGTCACCTTTTCAGCTTGTGTATGGTACAGATGCAATCTTTCCTAATATCCTTGGTGTACCAGTTATGAAGTTTATCCAAGAATTGCAGACTGAAGATAATGACATGATTAGAAGAATAAATCAGACCATTCATCTTCAGCAAATCAGAGAGGAAGTGTACAACAAAACATTGCAGAAACAGGACAACATTAAGAAGCTTTTTGACAGAAGAACAAAGGCCAGCAATTTCAAGATTGGGGAAAAAGTTTTAAAGTGGGACTCAAAGAGGTAAGACAAGGGAAAGCATGGTAAATTTGACAATCTATGGCTTGGCCCTTACTCTATTCATTCAGTTGCTGGAAAAAATGCATTCTTCTTACAAGAGCTGGATGGAACAGATTTGTTTGGGGGTCCTGTCAATGGCAGGATGCTCAAGCATTACTTCTCTTGATTCATGATATGCTTTTAAGCCTTCCTTTTTTTTTTTTCATTATGAATATTTCATCCACCATTTCATTCAAAGTTATGAAAAAAAAAAAAAAAAAAAACAAAGAAAGAAAGAAAAGAGGGCAGAAATGAAAAACAAGAAAGGCACAGCCCCATGCCAAAAAGAGAAATAAATCTGAAAGTGTGCAAGCTTAAATTCCACTCCTGCAAAACACACTTCTAGTTAGTCAAACTGTTTAATCTTGACTAATTAGCTTTCAATTTTCTGCTGATAGGGTAGTGAATTTGATTTGCCAAACCATTTAATCTTGGCTTATCAGTAGATAGATTAGGATAGAAATTAAGGTTCAAACAAACTCAAAATCTGAACTAAAGTTTCCAAAGAGAGATGACTCAAACTGTTTTATTTTTCTGAGTCATAAAAGAGAAAACTAGTTCTAATTTGCCCAAAATCTGAATAAGATATCAAGAAAGAGACAGCTCAAAACAAAATTAAAAACAGAGCTGTAAAGAAAAAGAAGGCCATAATGAGAAACTTTCAGATCTTAAGCCTTCCATTTTGATTTAATTTTCTGCAAATAATAATCTATGTGCAGCTTGTTCTTATGCCATAGATCATAGCAAGTCAAAACAGCTCAATCTTGACTTGACTATTTTTAAATTTCTGTTGTAGAATTTAGAGAATGAAAGTTTGTTGGACTGTTTAATCCCAACAGACAGTAGACTAGGTAGAGAAATATCTGAGCTCAACTGTTTAATCTGAGTTCGGGGAAAATAAGGAGTAGAAGTAGATTAGATTTCCTGCTTTCAAAAGAATAAAATGTTGTGAGTAGAGTTTGCCAATCCAAGTGCACTCTGATGAAGAAAAAATGCTAGATCTGTAGGATTGGGTAGGTAGCAAGCTTGTTGATAAAGGTCCATGGTTTTCATGGCTGAGGCAACTAATCAGCCTCCCAGAAATCAAGTTTGAATTCTTGATGCCTTCAAGAAGGCACCATCCCCAAGTGGAGCCACTGTTAGCCACCTATAATATTTTGTTATACCAAAAGGTGGCTAAGATCTTTTTGAGCCTCCAAGGAACAAATTTTATCACCAAAAATTGTTGGCTCTTGAAGACTCCTTGTAGGCCTCATGCCTTTGTCCAAAATCCTCATTTGCTGTCCCATTTTTTTTTTTTTTTCTTCTCGGGAATTCTCTTGGATTTAGTAGAAGAAACCTATTTGAAAGTCGTCATTTTGTCTTCTCAAAACCTTTCATCTGCTCCCCTTTTTCTCCATCAAAACTACCTTGTTTTCATAAGTCCTCTTCTTTCCATTTATGAAAATTTCTCCTTTCATAGTTAAAAACTCACTTTTTAACTATTTCGGAACCCCCAAATCCATTAAAATCCTTGAAAATTCTCATAAAAAATCAAAGTTTCATTGCTATAGACCTAAGCCCCTTGAGCTAAGCCCTAAACCACTTCCCCACCATACGCTTTGGGTCTGG
Organism: Pinus albicaulis; assembly: GCA_034641835.2. Classification (NCBI taxonomy): domain Eukaryota; kingdom Viridiplantae; phylum Streptophyta; class Pinopsida; order Pinales; family Pinaceae; genus Pinus; species Pinus albicaulis. The sequence continues at coordinate 41,489 of JAXQQM020080972.1, forward strand.
AACCACTTGCTAATATGATAAGGTGCTAATCGCATCGGAAAGAATCAAAGACGCAAGTCTTTGCCATACTCCAAAAGTTCCGATTGCGATTAGCCTTGCTGCTTAAGACCCCCGATCATATTATTTTCATATAACCCTGAGCCCGCCCCCGGCGCTTAAACCTTGTGAATATTTTATTTCCGACCCTTTTTCCTTTGTAAATTACAAAAACCCTCTTTTCCAAATTTTTGATGTAATGAGCCAAAGTCACATGTTAAAAATAAAATGGTTAGATCAAAAAGACCGATCACGCAATCACAATCGGGGAAATTTCAATGGGTTGATTGGAAAGACCAGGCCCGCAGTTCCGATTGAAATTAGGCCCTTATTATATATAAAGCCCCGGGCCCATCAATTTTCATATATTCGAAGGCCCCGCAGTCGGGCGCCTGTCCGCTTTGTATATATTTTCTTCCGTCCGATCCATAAAAACCTTTGTTTATTTCAAAAAGTTCGGGTTTTTATATAAAATACAAGGGTTTCTCCTCGATTCAATCCCGACCGTTGATATTTTTCTCAGATCGACGGCCTGCGCTCAATTGCAAGTTCCCTCCGATCGCAATCGTAAACCTTCCCGTCTCACTCCCGATTGCGATCCGCCGATTCCATCGCAGCCGTCCATCTGTTTCGTGATCCGACGGCCGTCGCACACCCGCTCCAATCGCAATCGGAACTTTCGATCGCAGCATCCTTCTGCGTATTACGATTGCGATTCCCCGATTACATCCCGTCCGTTCATCTCCCGCTGATCCAATGGCCATCGCGCACCCTTGTGATCCCTCCGATTCGTTTCCCACCGTTGATCTGATCTACAGATCAACGGCCAGTGCTCAATCACATGCTGTTGTGTGACCCCCCCGATTGCGATCCTCCGATTAAATCTGGGCCATCCATTTCCCGCCTATCCAACGGTCCTTATTCCCTCCGATCGCAAGTCTTGCCCCATTTCAAAACCCGCCGATTCGTTTCCCACCGTTGATCTGATCTGCAGATCAACGGCCAGCGCTTAATCGCATCACTGCATTTCAATCGCATCCCCTTTTCTGCCACCCCCAATTGAGATCCTCTGATTAGATCTAGACCATCCACGTGTTCAGATCGGACGGTCCAAAACCACCCTGCCTTATTTTCTTCTCCCCGCTCTCATTTTTCTGATTTGCGCCGATCTCCACCGTTAGATATTTTTATCCGACGGCTACGCTCCTCCCCCGCCATCTGAAGCAGTTTAAACCTATTTCCGCAGGATTTCTTAACTGTTTTTGTGTTTTGTAGGTGTTTTAATAATTTTCCATTATAGATTGAAGGAGAGCTGAGGGTTGGGAAAGATTTTTCCTGTGCCTTCGGGCTTTCTAAAAAGAACCGTTCACGGGCTCTGTATCAAATAATTTATCGATGTTTCATGGGCATTGATAACCTAAAGAGCCCTGCGCGGCCCTGCACATCGACAAGACACTGTTTTAATTCAAACACAGTTAAAGAGTATCAGTTTTGAAGACAGAGCACAGCAGATGAAGATCGAAGACAATTTTTATGGGGATTACGGCTAAGACAGTTATCAAAAGCCTAATCCCCAATCTAAAACACAGTTTAAAGGAAAACCTAAAGTGTTTTATCAGACAGAAAGCCTCCACCACCACATCTGAGGCAAATTGATTTCTCAGCTACTACAAAGAGCCACCTGTCGCCTCAAACCATTCAGAACAGAGGCCGAAGTTATTTCTCAAAGAAATATCTACCTCCAGCATTGCCGAGAAGTTATTTCTGCAAGGAAACCAATGCATAAATATCTGCAGAGTTACTCCAAAACATACACATAGCCTCAAAGTCAAACAAAGCTTCCACCGAGCTTTGATATTTATTGTGAAATAGTTAATGTAGTGATCCACCTGTAAATTTCTCCCTCGAGCCTCTCAAAGGGCCGAGAAGTCTTCACTCTGCATTAATTATCCTTGAGATATTTTGTTAAAATCTCACCTCCTCATCTTCCTATAAGTACTTCTGTAGAAGATGAGAATTTGTTGGTTGCAGAACTTTGAAATACACTTGAGCTCGAGACTTCTATTTGTACATAGTGTTCACTGGCCCTTGAAGCTCTGTTTGCGCTAGAGTAGTTAGGTTGAATAGTGAAGATGATTGCTGAACTGAAACATTGGACTTGAAGATTGTAACCGGTTTGACATCAATATAAAAGTTGTTTCTTGGGATCCTGGTCTTTATCACTGGTGAAGTGCTTCTTTCTTTGTTAATCGTTTTCCTTCTATGTATGCCATATTGTTCATTTTCCCTCTGTAAAGAACAGTTTAAACAGGGTTAGGATTTTTTGTATAGCAGTAACCTTCTCTGGCTGAGAAATCTTTATCTTAATGTTTTCTTCAGATTTGTTTATTTAAGAATGATTCAATACAGTTTAAACAGTTAGGAATGTTGGTGTTCCCTCGTCCTTCTGTTTGCTCAAACATTGTTCTCGAATGTTATTTCCATTATTTTCTATTAAAGTTAGACTAGAGAAGACATGGTTTGCCCTAATTCCTAGTTTCTTTTCTCCAAAGGAAGATTCTGAAAGTTTCCCTTGGTGTTGACTGAAAGCAGACTAGGTTTAAAAGTACTTTATCTGATCTTAAGTTACACTCTATTTTTCTTATGTGTTTTCATACTTTTTGAAGGTAATTATGTGGATTACTGGATTGTTTGTCAATTAAGCTGCTTTAATAAGAACTTGCCCAAGAAGTCTATGGTTAGCCCTGTCCTTGGTTGGTTTTAAAATAGTTACTTAAGAGGCTTTTCTTGTTTGGACTGACTATAAATCCTCTGAGAAATTATTATCAGTTTCCACCCCTCCAAAATTTTAATGTTTCCATTTCATCATTTTAATCTCAATAATCTTGTGGTATAGATGACTTGCCCCTTGGATCACACTTGATGTTGTTGTTCAATTAAAGCCCATATTTGACTCCATAGCCCAATGGACTAAAAACCAGCGTTATATCTATCTATCGGCCAAAACTGTTCTATTTGCTTGAAACTTCTCACTTTTGAAACTTTTTTCACTTAGGACTTTCCCCTCAAGTAACATTTCATGCTCAACCATCCAAAACAAAACAAAAAAAAACCCTTGGCCTTCATAACTAGCCTAATATCATTACCTTAAGCTTTTCAAAGACAATATCCATCTTTGTACATATTGGAGAGATCCCTCTCCGGATTCAGGAGGGCTAGATCCTAGAATCCCAAAGTTGGTTGAAATGATTTTAACTCTGTGATTGGACTCTCCCAATCTTGCTAATAAATTACAGAGACCTAACACTATCCAAAGCATTGGCAAGCATACTTGTATTTCCCACGAGTGCCACCACAAGTTGTTCTCACCCTGCAAGTCATATGAATGTGCTCGTAGGCTGCTCATCCAACCAATGTCTTATTGCTCAAAGTGAACAACGTCCATCAGCCCATCTATAAAAGATCTCCATGTAGCACCAACAATCGATCATGCTCAGCATATTCCTTCTTGACACTCCTCCATGATGCTCATAAGTGGGCACCCAGTAAGTGCACCCGCATAATGTCTCCACATAATGTCCTGCCATGCCCTCGTGTCAATGTACATGACTTTGGTTTCCCATGTGTCCATCAAGAGTAGACTCGCCTCAACCCCAGTCACCATCATGTGTATAGTGTACAGGCTAAGTGCCCTCGGTCACTTCTACCATCATCATCATGGGTACTTCCTCCAAGGCTTCTCCCCGCTAAAGGTGCACCAAGAGTTCCTTCTTGGTTGTAAGCCATGAAGAAGTCTACCCAGACAATGTGCCCTACCACCAAGGCAGTCCATGAGTCATGCCGGGCACCTAGCCAGTTTCCATGTGGCTAAGCATGACCCGTATATATCACAGAGATCATCAAGTTCCACCCTTGTCACGGGAATTTGAACCTACTAGAGCGAGGTCACAAATTTCCCTATCAAGGCCTACAACAAGAAATGCTCTCCTTGCTTCCCCAATGTACAAGGTTCCATCATAGTCATCCGAGGAAAGGTCCTCCATGGTATTGGAAAAGAAGTCATCTTCTTTCCCATCCCTGCATACGGTCCATCTCCCAGATGCTCAATTGAAACACGAGCCATGTCTTCATGAAGAATCTCTAAGCGAGTGTCCTCCGTCCTCATCAATGTCTGCAATGCTTCCGATCCGGGTACCGCATGCTCATAAAGTTCCTCCTCGATCATTGTCACTTCTGCAAAATTTTCATGTGGTTCATCCCCCAATGCCTGCAATGTGCTTGGTCCAGGTTCAACTTGTTCCACGAGTTCTTCCTCGATCATATCCGCATCCTCAACATCCTCCCCAGAATCATCCATCACCGATGCTTGCGATGTTCTTGGCCCTGGTCCAACCTGTTCATCAAGTTCGTCCTCGACTTCTACCACATCTGCAACATCCTTGTGAGAATTGTCCACCATCAATGCTTGTAATGTGCTTGGTCCTGGTCCAACTTGTTCATCAGCTTTGTTGGGGTTTCCATGTTTTGGCAGATTTGGCAATACCAAAAGATGAGACAACATCAAACCACTTTGGGGCCCTAGGATCTAGCCCTCCTGGACCCGGAGAGGGATCTCTCCAAAAAGAGCAAAGAATGATATATCTTTAAAGCTCGAATTGAGATATTAGGCTAGTTATGAAGCACAGAGGGGGGTTTTAAATAATTTGGTTGAAGGGTTGCTGGGTTGGTTAAGAGATCATGGACTGGGAAAGCAATGGGAGGAAAGGAACAAAACAACAGGATATTTCAGCAAAGAGGATGGGCCAAGACCGTGCCATCCATTGGGCTATGGAGTCATGATAGGAAAATTACTTGCATCCACTAGCCAAGGCTTCCAAAGGGCAAGTCATCTAATACTAAAGGATCTTTTTAGATAGATGATGGGGAGGAACATTAAGGGAGAAGTGAGAGAAGGAAAGACAACCAATTTTCTCGTCTAGATCAGCCGAGGTCATTTAACTCAGACTGCTGGGACATACTCAGCTGCGCTCTCAAAGGTGGACAGGCAAAATATAGACTGAACAGAGGTTTATTTAATCACAAAATCATGAAGTAACCTGTAAGGAAAGAAACAGAGATAAGATTACAAAGAAACATCTAAGAGGCAAACCCCCAAGTTCATACATCAGCCAGCGGGCAATAACATCCGCTGCACTGGTTAAACCCCACGAATTTACTCTAAGATGCACACAAAGCAGAAAACATAAAGGTAGGGAGAGCAGACAGCATAGGGCACCTAACAAGAGTGAATCCTATACCATTATTCTGATGCCTACCAGCAGAACATGAAACAATATGAAAATGTGATGAATAGAGTAAAGAAAACATCACCAATAGTAATAGACCAGGATTCCTGTGAAATGTGCTTTGATTAACTGATGCCAAACCAGTCATGTACAATGTAGCTCAATGGATGTTACAGTCCAGACTTTTCTCCTCCCAGCCTATTACATACAACTACTCTGCTACCCCCTCCCACGACTGTTCTAACAGTCATAATGAATCCCTCTAACAACAATATGCCCAGCAAGGCAACAACAACCTTTTCAATTGCTCTCGTGATTTTGAGGGTAAGAGAAGAGGAAGAGACAAGAGGAAGATGAACCATTAGTCATCTCAAAAGACGTAATGGCGGAAGTGTTCAATTTCATACCGCTTTTTAATGGCTTTATGCGCACTTTGAGTACTCAAGGCAGATCGTTTGGACTCGTCAGCCGGGAATTGACTCGGATATTTCTCTGAGTCCTTTCTCGGAGCTTGAGCTCGCGCCGCCTTCGAAATGAATGACATGGTGACAAGATCTGCAAGGCTCTCCATACCTCATAACTTCTGCCTAACCACCTGAAATGAGCTTCAGTCAGCATATTTAATTGCTTATGGGCTCGAGGAGGCACGGAGAACTCTGTAGGAAGGTGTACTTCTGGAGAAGAGTACTCTGCTGTTAGGTGGCGCAGTTATGGCGTGCTGGTGCGCTCTTAGCCTTCGAACTGAGCCTCAATCATTTGAATACGGGATTAGTGCTTCAAATATTTAATTACGGGCTCGAATCCCTTCTAATCCGGTCTCTGCTGCTTTGCATGGCCGCTGAATCGGCCTCTCTGTACTATCTGTACACTTTTAAAATATACCTGTTTAAAGCCCGGGCAGTGGTGGCGGAATGCCGTGGAGGCGGAGGAGTAGTGGCGGAAGAGCGGAGGAACGAACGAAAGCGGTGGCGAGATGATCACACCGTGCAAAGACTCAAATGTGACCACCGGAGTGATTTACAAAGGAAAGCATGAAAAAACAATGGAGCGGAGGGGCAGACGTGGGACCCAGCAGGCGGAGGGTGATTAGATCTTGACCATCGGATCTGTATTGGATAGACAGCTTAGATGCAATCGGGAAAGAAACGGGAGGGGCGATGGGCAATGATGCGATTGGCGCTGAGCCGTTGGATCCACGAGTGGAACGGACGGCTACGATGAAATCGGGCAATCGCAATCGGAGGTCGGAGCGGGTGGCAATCGCAATGTGCCTTTCGAACGTTCCGATTGCGATTGGGAGCGGGGTGCGATTGAATGACAACCATTGATCTTGGGTCCAGATCGACGGCGGGGATGTAATCGGAGAAGACTTGCGATCGGGAGATCGGGAGGGGAGACTTGCGATTGCGATGGAGCGATTGGCGCTGGACCGTTGATCTGCGGGAGGACGGACGGTCAGGATAAGGTCGGAGGATTGCAATCGGAGGTAGGAGGGAAGGACTTGCGATTGATCGGAGGGCACACTTGAAGCATTGCGATTGCGAGTTGGGCGGGGGCTGCGATTAGCAGACAGCCGTTGATCTCCGCGGAAAATCAACGGTGCGGAACGCACCGCAGGACTTAACGTTTTAAACAATCGCATCGGGGATTTTTTTGCGTGCTATTAAAGAGAATGTGCACTACGACAAATTCGATTGCATTGGCCCCCTGACTTTAAGCGCTGGTCCTTGGGGATGGGTCACGGGGAAGTGGTTTAAGGGTTTTCATGAGCAAGGGGCTAAGGCCCTGGCTATGTCTTAGTATTTAGCTCTTTAATGGATTTTAAGGGGTTTAAAGGGGAACGATAGAGGGATAAAGGGGAGAAAAGGCCAACAAAGGCTAGGGGATGAAATTCAAAGGGGATTTTGAGGGGATTTGGAGGGTAAATGGGGAAAGAAGGGGGAATATAGGGGAGAGAAAACAAAGGCTTTGGGGGATGAAATAAGAGGGAAAAAGGGGGGCCTTTGGTCATTTCTTCACATAACAGAGAAGCTTTATAAGGGAAATAAGCAGAGGGGATTTGATCAAAGGATAAAAGGCACACAGAGGCTTCAAGGAGACTGTGTTTTCAGAGGAAATGCATTCCTTGAAGACTCAACAACAATTTAGCCCCCTACTTGCTCGTCAAAAATTTATAGGGGGGCTAACAGTGGCTCCACATGGGGATGGCTTCTTCTTGAAGGAGCCAAGAAATCAGAAAACGATCTCTTGGTGTAGGCCAGATGCCTGCTGCTTGAAACCATCCTTTTCTTTTCTTGATCAGCTGCCACAAACTATGAAGACAACATATCAGCAGTACAATTCTTTCAAACAACTTCCTACCCACACTATAGTCCTAACATTTTCTCTTCTTGGGTGCATTTGGACTTGCAGACCCTTTACATCATTAATCTTTCAAACAGGAAAAAATAAACCTACTCTACTTCTACCCTTATTACTCCATGAGACCAGATTAAACTGTTGGCCTCATATGCTTCTCTACCTACACTATTACCTGCTAGGATTAGACTGTCTAGCAGGTTTCTTCTCTATATTCTAAAAATTTAAACAACTAATCTACCTGCTCATAGGCTGAGCTTTATTGAGCTCTCCTACCTACCCTACTCTAACTGGAATATTTACAATCTAGCTTACAAACATGGTCTTCCAATGCAACCAGCCCATCAAGTGATCCCATGGCTGGTCCTTCTTGCTCAACTCCTTGAGCATGCTGGATAGGCAGGGCAGCTCCCACTCTTTTTGTTTGATAACAGCAGCTTTGAAAAATTTTCTTCCTGTCTGCATCATGCTGCTCAAAAAGACCTTTGATCCTTCTTCATATGTTTGCAGGAAATGTGCATAAGGATCATGAAAAGGTACCTGGCTATGAATGTCTGGCAGGCTGGATTCGACCAGGATCTCTTCCTCTTCCACTGGATCAAGAAGAAGACTCTCCTGAAGTAGAGTGTCTCCTTCATCTTCTGAACTGGAGGACTCATCGTATATTGGGGCTGAGTCCTCTCGGAGCTCCGATATGTTGTGGTCTGAGGTGCAGGGCTCCGTGAAAAGGTCTGTATATTCTTGAGCAGTGGTTTGTTCCATTACCTCCTCCTTTTCGAGAGAATGCTCTTTGCTTTCACTCTGCTCAAGAAACTCTTCTTTGCTTTCCTCCTCATCTTTTGAAAGGAAAAGCTGCTGGCGTCCATTCTCACTGTTGATCTGTGGTAGGGCAGAATGAAGATTCGAAGGATCTTCATCTGCTATTATTCTGTCATAGCTCTCGTCATCAGTGTCATAAACAGGCGGACCTGACCAAGTCCACCATTCTGGGCGCACAGCAAGTCTTTCTTCGTTCTGATCCATAGAGGAGTCTTCTGAAACTGAATCATCAAACTCGTAAAATGGCTGAGCAGGAGCTTGCGTTCCATAGAATATTTCTGGGGTGGACTGCCGGTTTAATATCCGATCGATCTCTTCTTCTGTCAAAAGAGGGGTTTCCTTCTCATCATGGACAGAAGAGCAACAGTCCTCTTCCTCTTGTGTTAGCTGACTGGGAGGCAGGATTTCCTCTTGAGCCTCTTCTTCTTCATCAGATTCTGCCTCTTCTGTGCGGTCTTCTGCTACCTCAAGGCAACTTTCCCTATTAGCCTTTGCTGATAGGTCCTGATACTCTTTGGTCAGCGTAACACAAGGCATAGGTAAGCAATCGGGCAATTCCTGATCACTTTCCTCTTCGTCTTCTACAGATTCTTGAGCATCATACATGTCTTGCTCATCTTCTAGATCTTGAGTTTGTTCTTGTTCTGAAGACGACATGGCCTGCTCTAAATAATCATCATCTGTATTCATATTGGCCATCTGCGTCTCCAGCATTTTGGTAAGCACTTCTGTTATTCTGCATGCTTTATTATACAAAGCATTGTACTTTTCATCCCTGTCCATGCTTGGATTCGTGCTTATGCAAAGAAGGCTACTATCTCTTTTCAACCAGTCCAGTGTTCTTCACCAGTGGAGTCATTTGGTCTTTGGATCATAGGGAGTGTGGAGTCGCCAGGTGGATGATCATGACTGTTCGAAGCAGAATGCTGTCCACCGTCAGCAATGAAAAGCCAATCTAGAGGCAAAGCAGTTCTTGACTCTCAGATTTTCCCCAGCGGAGTCGCCATTATGTTGGGGACGACAATGGGAAATAGACCGATATCAACAACTGTAAACTCTCAGATTCGTCCCCAGTGGAGTCGCCATTATGTTGGGGTTCCCATGTTTTGGCAGATTTGGCAATACCAAAAGATGAGACAACATCAAACCACTTTGGGGCCCTAGGATCTAGCCCTCCTGGACCCGGAGAGGGATCTCTCCAAATAGAGCAAAGAGTGATGTATCTTTGAGGCTCAAGATGAGATATTAGGCTAGTTATGAAGCACAAAAAGGGGGGTTTTAAATAATTTGGTTGAAGGGTTGCTGGGTTGGTTAAGAGATCATGGACTGGGAAAGCAATGGGAGGAAAGGAACAAAACAGCAGGATATTTCAGCAAAGAGGATGGGCCAAGACCGTGCCATCCATTGGGCTATGGAGTCATGATAGGAAAATTACTTGCATCCACTAGCCAAGGCTTCCAAAGGGCAAGTCATCTAATACTAAAGGATCTTTTTAGATAGATGATGGGGAGGAACATTAAGGGGAGAAGTGAGAGAAGGAAAGACAACCAATTTTCTGTCTATAGATCAGGTCAGAGGTCATTTAACTCCAGACCTGCTTGGACATACTCAAAGGCAGCTCTCAAAGGTGGACAAAGGGGCAGCTTATAGATCAGACCAGAGGTCATTTAACTCCAGGTCTGCTTTAGCAACTCCAAGGAAAAACAGAGATAAGATTACAAAGAAACATCTAAGAGGCAAACCCCCAAGTTCATACATCAGCCAGCAGGCAATAACATCCGCTGCACTGGTTAAACCCCACGAATTTACTCTTAGATACACACGAAGCAGAAAACATAAAAGTAGGGAGAGCAGACAGCATAGGGCACCTAACAAGGGTGAATCCTATACCATTATTCTGATTCCTACCAGCAGAACATGAAACAATGTGAAAATGTAATAAACAGAGTAAGAAAACATCACCAATAGTAATAGACCAGGATCCTGTGAAATGTGATTTGATTAACTGATGCAAAACCAGTCATGTACAATGTAGCTCAATGGATGTTACAGTCCAGACTTTTCTCCTCCCAGCCTATTACATACAACTACTCTGCTACCCCCTCCCACGACTGTTCTAACAGTCAAGAATGAATCCCTCTAACAACAAAACTACCAGCAACTGAACAACAACCTTTTCAATTCGTTCTCAGGGATTTTATAAGAGAAGAGGAAGAGACAGAGGCAGATGAACCATTAAATGAGATTCATTAAGACAGAATGGCGGAAGTGTTCACGCCCATACTGCTTAATGGCTTTATGCGGCACTTTGAGTACTCTGCAGACTGTTTGGAGACTCTGCGCTGCCTTCTGAAATGAATGACATGGATTAAAGATCTGCAAGGCTCTCCATACCTCATAACTACTGCCTGACTGTCTGAAATGAGCTTCAGTCAGCGTATTTAATTGCTTATGGGCTCGAGGAGGCACGGAGAACTCTGTAGGAAGGTGTACTTCTGGAGAAGAGTACTCTGCTGTTAGGTGGCGCAGTTATGGCGTGCTGGTGCGCTCTTAGTCTTCGAACTGAGCCTCAATCCTTTGAATACGGGATTAGTGCTTCAAATATTTAATTACGGGCTCGAATCCCTTCTAATCCGGTCTCTACTGCTTTGCATGGCCGCTGAATCGGCCTCTCTGTACTATCTGCACACTTTTAAAATATACCTGTTTAAAGCCCGGGCAGTGGTGGCGGAATGCTGTGGAGGTGGAGGAGTAGTGGCGGAAGAGCGGAGGAACGAATGAAAGCGGTGGCGAGATGATCACACCGTGCAAAGACTCAAATGTGACCACCGGAGTGATTTACAAAGGAAAACATGAAAAAACAATGGAGCGGAGGGGCAGACGTGGGACCCAGCAGGCGGAGGGTGATTAGATCTTGACCGTCGGATCTGTATTGGATAGACGGCTTAGATGCAATCGGGAAAGAAACGAGAGGGGCGATGGGCAATGATGCGATTGGCGCTGAGCCGTTGGATCCACGAGTGGAACGGACGGCTACGATGAAATCGGGCAATCGCACCGGGAGGTCGGAGCGGTGGCAATCGCAATGCCTTCGAACGTTCCGATTAAGGACAGAGCGGGGTGATTGAATGACAACCATTGATCTTGGGTCCGCATCGACGGCGGGGATGTAATCTGAGAAGACTTTGCAGGGACGGAGATCGGGAGGGGAGACTTGGATTGCGATGGAGCGATCAAGGCCGGACCGTTGATCTCGCGGGAGGATTCGACGATCGATAAGGTCTGGAGGATTGCACCTGGAGGCGGTGAGGGAAGGACTTGCGATTGATCTGGAGGGGACACTAAGCATTGCGAGATTGCGAAGGCGGGGCCGCGATTAGCGTACGTGACTGCTGATCTCCGCGGAAAATCAACGGTGCGGAACGCACCGCAGGACTTAACGTTTTAAACAATCGCATCGGGGATTTTTTGCGTTACAAAGAGAATGCACCCGCCGACAGTTCCGATTGCGATTGGCCCCGGGACTTTAAGCGCTTGGTCCTGGGGATGGGTCACGTGGAGAAGTGGTTTAAGGGCTTTGCGATAAGGGGCTAAGGCCTGTATTAAGGTCGGAAAGTGGGTTTTGGCCCCTTTTAATGGATTTTAAGGGGTTTAAAGGGGAACGATAGAAGGATAAAGGGGAGAAAAGGCCAACAAAGGCTAGGGGATGAAATTCAAAAGGGATTTTGAGGGGATTTGGAGGGTAAATGGGGAAAGAAGGGGGAATATAGGGGAGATAAAAAAGAGGCTAAATGAGGGGAAATAAGAGGAAAAAGGAAGGCCTTTGGGCATTTCTTCATCGGCAGAGAGGCTTCAAAGGGGAATCAGCAGAGGGGACTTGTCAAAGGGTAAAAGACACGAAGAGGCTTCAAGGAGACTGTATTTTCAGAGGGAATGCATTCCTTGAAGACTCAAAAACAATTTAGCCCCCTACTTGCTTGTCAAAAATTTCATAGGGGGGCTAACAAGCTTCTTCCTTGACTTCAATCACATCTACAACATCCTTTGGTTCGGCCACAGTGGGCTTCATGCCACCATGCTTCATCTTTCCAAGGTCTCTAAGCTTGAGAAGCTTATCAATTAACTTTTTTCGCTCTTCTTCCACCTTGTCCATTTCTGCTCGGAGAATTCTCACTTTCTTCATAAGTCGAAACATTTCATCTTTTCTCATGCCAGATGTCCTCCTCTTGCACATTGTATCAATGGTCCGACTCGCCTCATCAAACTCCTTTTCCACTTCCTTCGACTTCTCTTTAATTTCTTTGAAGTTCATTTCCAATGAAACAAACTCATCCATCAAGCTTCAATACCACCTGCAACGCTGCAATGGTATCTCTGCTCAATAATAATAATAAAAAATCCACAAAAATGTAGCTCTGATACCAACTGTCACACCCTTATACCTTTGGTAGTCTCCCAACCGCTCTATAGACGGGTGCTGCACTACCTTATTTTTCTCTTTTCAAATACTCAATAAGTAGACTACGCCTAACTCAACACTTGTTTAATTAATCTTCCAAAGTGCTCTCGTGCGGAAATAAAACAACAATAAACATCAATATCAAACCACATGAACTCCCATACATTCAAGGGAGGGGAAAATCCCGTTAATAAGTCTGCCCAGTATTATGCTTCAATAAATATGTACAATCTGAAATAACTATACAACCAAGCCTCCATAAACCATTTATGCTTCTTGCCAAATGTGCTTGTACCTGGGTCTAGCCTTAACAGCTTCCCAACAGTGCAAAAAATCCAAAGGAACCCCAAAATTCCCTTTCAGAACATGTTTCTGAAGTCTGCGCGAATTCTGGTTCGAGTGGGTCACTCGGGTCATAGACACCCTCGGCACCCTGAACGCGTTTTTGCACGCGGGTCACCGAGGTCACGGTCTGCACGTGTTTCCTGAACGCGTTCGACCCGACCTGACCCGACCCGACCCTGCTGAATGAACTCCGCGCCTTCAAACACTGATCCGCGCGTCCGGAACGCGGGCGCGCCGCACGAACCCGACTTGACCTGAACGCGCCCACCCTGAACACTGTTTTCCATGCGTCCTGCAGAAGGATCCCGACTCGACCATGCACTAAACACTGCACCGCACACGCCCTGCGGAAGGAACCCGACTCGACCTACGGGTGAACGTCGAACGAGTTTTTTCCCGACTCGACCCAGACTTTGTCTCCCTGCTGCGGCTTCGCCCTCCACCCTCGACCTTCACTCTGGCTCGAGCATTAGCTTGCCAATGGTGGAATTAGCAAGATGTTGATGTCCTTCTTTCTTTCCTTTATCGTCCATCGCACATCCTCCTTTCGTATGTGCCTTTGCCCACACATTGCTTCCATGGGTGGGGCTTGACCCATATAAGGCTGACCCAGTAAACGCCCATAAAGCCTTGGTTACGATGTGGCATTTCCTCCTTAACGTCGGCTTGCCACCATGGCCGGCCTATAAAACCTCCAAGCCAACACACGGCCATTTTTGGATGCGTTTATGCACGTCGCTCCTAAACGTCGCACGGTCACCATGATAACGTTACATAGTATCTGAACGATGTTTTTGTCCGTCGGCGCACCCGTCTAACCTTCTGTCATGGTTTTCGTCGTTCGTCGCATGTCCACTGAATGCTTCCAACGCCTTCCGTCGTCGTCCTCGGCTCGTGGGTCTTACTGGGGCGGTTTCCATCGCGGCGGGTGTATAATTGGACGGTGTCCATTGAGCAGGGACATGGAAACCTTACATTTCGCACAGTTGGGCGACTGTCGTCACGGCGGGGTGAGGAAAACTGTCACGCCCCTAGACCTTCGGTGACCTTTCAACCGTGCTATAGACGGGGTGCAACACTACCATACTTCTCCTTTTCGTAATACTCAAGTATGTAGACTACGCCTTTAGCAACACTTGTTAAATTATTTAATCAAATGTTCTTTCAATGTGCGGAAAACATGAACATCATCATCACATCCACAGTGTACGCCCATACATACAAGGGAGGGGCAACTCCTAGTTAATAATGGGTCTGCCCGATAATATGTTTCATAAATACGAAATAAAGTATAAGTTCCAATCCAGCAAAAGACCCCCTTTGCTCTTTGGCAAGGCAAGTCACTTTTTGTCCAAGCTTACAATGCTTGACAATCATTAACTAGCCCACAACAATCATTTACAGCACTAGAATTCACCTCGGGAATATCCTGCATAAAACTGCCCAAGTGCTGCCGTGTCACTCGGGTCGGCACTGCAAATGATTTCAGACCTCCCCGCAAGCTCTCCGTCTGTCCAATCCACTCCCCCAGCTATGTGGTTAGCTCCGTCCCATCAAAATGCACCTGCTTCAACTTTCGGCACTCAATTCCGACTCACGATGCCTTTAGAACGACCTTTGAACTGAAGCTCGGATCGTGCGGACGCCCTGCCCGACCCGACCTTGCACTGCGGACGCCCTGCGGAGAAGTTCCGCACGCCCTGCACGTATGTCGCACGACTTGACCCGCGCGCTGCCCGACTCGACCCGTCCTGCGGTGCGGATGCCCTGTGGAGTAATTGCGCACGCCCTACACGTCAACAACCTGGCTCGACCCGCGCTCGCCCTGCGTTCACCGCCGCCGTGTTTCCTTCACCAACGAGCTGTTGGCTTAGCTCGTGGTGCTCCAATGCGCTCGCACTCAGATGCTTGCTTGATCGTTGGTTAGATGACTTCTTTGTCATCCGTACGCCGTATTAATACGCGTATCATGTGCGTGTCGTGGGTCACTCGGTCGACCCGAGACGACCCCCATCGTTCAACTGTCCGCCCACTCGTGTAGCGTCGGCCGCTCAACTCGTGCGTCGGTTCTATGACTCCGGCTACGCTGTGAAGTTTCGCCTGTAACGTCATTTTTTCCAATGCCACGGCCGGCTATGTGCGACGCGCCTATTCCGTTCGCCGCCACACACCCACGCCTGTGCGGTTACTGTGCGGCGGCTCGCCCGTAACGTCGCACGGTGCCCAAACACCTGACGGGCGCGCCCGTTATCACGAACGCGTCTCGTGAAGTCTTGGGGCCTTACAAAACCCAACCTTCCCCACATTTGGACAGCTTCCACTGCGACGAGGCGTGGAAACCCCAAGTTCTAGAGACGGACGAAGGGAGCGGTTTCCGTCACGCCGTGAAATGGGAGCCCCAAGTTCGCCAGGCTTGGGCAGTTTTTCGCTGTGTCGCGCGACGGAAACCACGAGTTCCATAAACTTGGGTGATTACGGTCGTGCCACGACATGGAAACCCAAGTTCCCCTCACCAGGGGCGCGGTTTTCGTCGGGGGGGGGGAGATGGAAACCGCAAGGTTCCCACAACTAGGCGGTTTCCCTCGTGCCACGAAACAGAAGCCCCAAAGTTCCGTAGGCTTGGGCGGTTTTCCATCGTGCCGCGACATGGAAACCCAAGCTCCCCACACCGAGGCCATGGTTTCTGTCATGGTGGGACGTGGAAATCCCT
>JAXQQM020080972.1:67500-82500 GCA_034641835.2 Pinus albicaulis
GCAACGGTGGACCTCGATCGCTTGATCGCCTGGGGCAACCTCGATGCAAAGGCAGAGGAACAAAATGAATGCATATCAAGAGGCTCGCTACAAAAGGCATGAACATATCCGAACAAAAGGAGGGATCAAGAAGCCCCACACCCCACACACCCTGCTGCATACAAGCAACCTGGGAGATTGCCCCACCGACTTACCAACTGGAAAATGAAAACTTCTCACCTGTAGCCACCTCCACACAGAGGAGGGAGGTCGGAGCGTTCCACCTTGAAGTCCTCCTTCCAGATATAGCCCCCGCCATCAACGTAGCAAGCCTCATCCCCGTTGGACCACAATCGCATGAGCGATCAACAAAACAAGAAATTCCCATCACCTTGTGTCTCAACATTCCAAGCTGCATAATCCTATGATGCACGCAAGATGCAAGGAAAAAGCCGACCACTCGAGCAAACAAAAGGGCCACCACATCTATCAAGACCTTAAAGCCAACGCAGGGACAAACAACGTGCACTCTGAAAGAAATTCCAAACCTTAATTTTACAACAAGGAGAACCCCGCTCGTCACATCGCCCAATGGAAAAAGCAAGCAACAGGGGCAGCTTACAGCCAAAACCCCTCCGCATTCCTCTTAAAAATATGCATCTCAGCCCACAGTGATGACATAGAAAGAGTACAAGCACAAGAAACCGGCAGCGTAAAGAGCCAAACAATGAAGAGGACAGTCGTCTCAAGGAGCCACACACAAAAACCCATCCAATTCCGAGAACACGGAGCGAAGGGGGAATTGTTCACATATGCCTCCAAGGACAAGCATGGCCAACATTACCACTCATGTGCTACCGAGTGGGGATGGAGAGAATATGAATGTCGACCACCCTCCAAATGACCCAAGGCCATTCTTCAGGCACACCCGAAAAAGCAACTCAATTACCAACCCACCTTTCACACGAAAATCCAACCCCTCCCCCCACCAAAAGGGGAGGAGGTGAACAATATAGCGAGGAGACGATTTCACGAAGCCAACGAGACAAAATCCCACCTCTCCAACCCACCAAAAATGGAGGAGGTGAAAAACATAGCGAAGAGCCAACATCGACGGAGCAAACGAGCGAGAAAGGGGCACGAGAGTGACATAGGCGACCGGCCAGTTGTCTCAAGGAACCACACACAGCGACCTCATCCAACTTTGAGAACACAGAGCGAAAGGGTAACTCTTTTCACATATGCCTCCCAGGACAAGCATGGCCAACGTTACCGCTCATGTGCTACGGAGTGGGGATGGAGAGAGTATGAATGTCGACCACCCTACAAATGACCCAAGGCCATTCTTCAGGCACACCCGAACAAGCAACTCAATTTACCAACCCACCTTTCACACGAAAATCCAACCCCTCCCCCCACCAAAAGGGGAGGAGGTTAATAATATAGCGAGGAGCCGATTTCACGAAGCCAACGAGACAAAAGCCCACCTCTCCAACCCACCAAAAAGGGAGGAGGTGAACAATATAGCGAAGAGCCAACATCGATGGAGCCAATGAGCGAGCAAGGGGCACGAGAGTGACATAGGCGACTGGCCATTTGTCTCAAGGAGCCACACACAGCGACCTCATCCAACTCTAAGAACACAGAGCGAAAGGGTAACTCTTTTCACATATGCGTCCCAGGACAAGCATGGCCAACATTACCACTCATGTGCTACCGAGTGGGGATGGAGAGAATATGAATGTCGACCACCCTAAAAATGACCCAAGGCCATTCTTCAGGCACACCCAAACAAGCAACTCAATTTACCAACCCACCTTTCACACGAAAATCCAACCCCTCCCCCCACCAAAATGGGAGGAGGTGAACAATATAGCGAGGAGCCGATTTCACGAAGCCAACGAGACAAAAGCCCACCTCTCCAACCCACCAAAAAGGGAGGAGGTGAACAATATAGCGAAGAGCCAACATCGACGGAGCCAACGAGCGAGCAAGGGGCATGAGAGTGACATAGGCGACCGGCCAGTTGTCTCAAGGAGCCACACAGAGCGACCTCATCCAACTCTGAGAACACAGAGCGGAAGGGTAACTCTTTTCACATATGCCTCCCAGGACAAGCATGGCCAACATTACCGCTCATGCGCTACCGAGTGGGGATGGAGAGAAGACGAGAGTCGACGACCCTACGAATGACCCAAGGCCACTCTTCAGGCACACCCGAACAAGCAACTCAGTTACCAACTTTGTTGGGGGTTCCCATGTTTTGGCCCGGGTTGACGAGACCAAAAGATGAGACAACATAGAACCACTTTCAGACCTTAGGATCTAGCCCTCCTAGGTCCAGAGAGGGATCTCTCTATGAGTATCAAAGGATATATGTCTTTGAAGTTCTCAATTGTGATTTTAGGCTAGTTATAGGCTCAAGGTTGTTTGTTTGATTGTTTGAGTTTGGTTGTTGAGAATCAGGAAGGAAGGTTTCATCATAAGACAAGGATGGGTAAAGAAGGAAGCTAGGCAAAGATAGATAACTTAGGGAACATCAAGGCCATTGGGAAATGGAGTCAAGAAAGGATTTACTTATGTTCAATGTGTAAGCTTCAGTTGGGCTAGTCATCTAGAGCATTTGGATCTCAAAGACTGATTGGTGGGATGGAACACTAAGGAATGAGAATGAAGGATGGAAAACCATCTGATTCCGTCTATAGATCAGGCCAGAGGTCATTTAACTTGAGGCCTGCTTGGAAAAAACCATAGGCACCACAAGGGGTCTTGAAAAGGTTTGTATTGGAAGGGAAGGTTATGAAGAGGCAGCGACAGGCTTTATACCTCCCAATGTTCCTAACCTCTTTCAATTAAATCTTAACAAAGACATCTGAACACTGATTCTATCAACTTGCACATCAGAGAGCAGGCAATAATCATCCACTACACTGGTTTAGTCAATTAAAAACAATATTCAGACACACATATGAGCAGAAAACATTAAAGACTGAGAGAGCTGGGATATAAGGTACCTAACAAGGGTAAATCTTATATCATGCATTCAGATGTCAGTCAGAAGAACACGAAATGAAATGGAAATAAACACAGAGATAAGAAAAACATCACCAACTGCTGTAGATCAGGATCCAATGAAAACTGCTTATCATGTTAAACACAACACCAATCAGGTACATCACTGCCCAAAGCTTTTACATTTAGCCTGAATACATCATATTTCTCAGCCTATCATACAACTGTTACACAGGAAACTTGGCCCGGGACAAAAATGCTTGCAATTCACTGATAATGCAACAACAACCATTACAATGATATCCCTCTGTACTTTATAGCAGAAGAGACACAGAGGATCGAATGAGGAAGGTAGGTGAATTTTAAATGTTACATTTAAACACCATAATGAATGTAGGGCCGAGACCCATGCTGCTTGATGCGTTGTATATTTAATTTTAGTCACCTTCCTCATGAAAGAAAGATCTGCTCCGGATATGATTTGACTCTTTGGCTGCAGTACTCCAGGTGATTTGATCCAAATAAAAGAACTCGCTGAGAGGTCTGCCTCATGGATGTTAGACTGTTTTGAACTATAGCTGGGACGAGAAATTCCTTCAAGGACACGGCGCATAATAAATACTGCATGGGAGACCTGTCCTTTATGGAAAAACATTCTGCTGATAAGAAAACCTTGATATTACCTCTTATAGATGTTCAGGATCTCCAGAATCGATCCTCAGGGTCTTCAAAATGATGCTTTGCCTCTTTAAAACTCTGTTTCAAGGCTTAAGATCTTCTTTGACGCGCATTAATCCCTCTGCTCTGTACTGAAAATACTTGCCGCTTCATTACTTCCTCTATCAAGTTAGCTCGATATTTAAATAGCGCCGGAAGGATTTCGGCGTCTGAACTCTGCTCTCCATTAATACGAGTCCTGACGGCCCCATTTCTTGACCTTTCTGATGGTACTAGTTCATTGGATTTGATCCTGACTGCGCCGCTTACCATTAAGGCAGTACATTGAACAGAGGCGGTCCTCTTTCTCTAGAAACTCTGCAACACGGCAAATTTGTGAAGAAACAGTGGACGGAGCAATGGACGTAGGGCGAACCAAACGGTGGTGCGGCGGTGGCAGAAACAACGCTGTTTTGTGAAAGAACGATGAAAATGCAGTGAAGTGGTGGAGTGGATGGGCAATAGGGTTTGGTGTGAAGATGCAGCACAGACCGTTAGATCCTGGCCTAGAGACGAAGATCAACGGTGGGGACTGATCCGGCGGAACAATACATGAAATAGGCATAACATATAAAATGCATGAAATGCAACGGAAACGAATGGAAGAGTGGGACCCAATGTGGTGGAGGGCGATTAGATCCGAGCCGTCAGATCAGGGAGGAACGAGCAGTCAGGATTCCATTGCACAATCACAATCAGAGGTCGGAGCGGGGAGAAATCGCGATGCACAACACGAATGTTCCGATTGTAATTGGGGAGACGCTGCGATTAAACACCAACCGTCGGATCTGGGATCAGATCGACGGTCCACGCCTAATCGGAGGGAGATGGAGAGGGGCAGTGGAGCAGCGATGCGACAGCGCTGGGCCGTTAGATCAGCGGGAGAACAGACGGATGTGATAGAGTCGGAGGACGGAGGGAAGGCTTGCGAATGCGATCGGGTGGGGAAATGCGATTGAGCGCTGGCCGTCGGATCGCGGGACAGATCAACGGCTCAGATGCAATCGGGGGACAGCGCGATCAAGGAATCAAAAGTCACAGTTGCGATTGATCGGAGGGTGCGATAAGGGTGTTGCGATTGCGATGGGCGGGGGTCTTGCGATTAGCGCTCCGCCGTCGATCTTTATGACAGATCAATGGACCAAAACTCAACGCGAGACTTTGTGTTAAAAACCAATCGCATCGAGGGGTTTTTGGCTGTAACAAAGGAAATGCACTCGCCGATAGTTCCGATTACGATTGGCGCTCGGGACTTAAGCGCTTGGTCCAGCGCACGGGCACGTGTGGGGAAGTGGTTAAGGGGCCAGCGGAAAAGGGGCTAGGCCTATAGCATGGTCGGAAAGTGGGTTTCTTGCCCATTTTAATGGGTTTTAAGGGATTTTAAAGGGAAACGATAAGGGGAGAAAGGGGAAGAAAGTTAAACAAAGGGTAAGAGGGGGAAATTAAAGGGGATTTTAGGGGGATTTGAGGGGTAAAAAGGGGAAATAGAAGGGGAGCCAAGGGGGGGAATGAAAGAGGCTAAATGAGGGTAACAGAAAGGGATTTGGACAAAGGGAAAAAGGGGGGAATTGATGTATGTTACAGGGGTAAAGGAAGGAATGACAGGCCCTTTTTTAGCAATTTACTAGAAGAGGTGGATTTGCATCAGGCACAGCAATTGAGAGACTTCAAGGAGGATGGGTTTTCAGGGGAAAGGCATTCCTTGAAGACTCAACAATGACTTAGCCCCCTATTTGCTTGTCAAAAATTTCATATGGGGGCTAACACAACCCACCTTTCACACGAAAATCCAACCCCTCCCCCCACCGAAAGGGGAGGAGGTGAACAATATAGCGAGGAGCCGATTTCACGAAGCCAACGAAACAAAAGCCCACCAATCCAACCCACCAAAAAGGGAGGAGGTGAACAATATAGCGAAGAGCCAACATAGATGGAGCCAACGAGCGAGCAAGGGGCACGAGAGCGACATAGGCAACCGGCCAGTTGTGTCAAGGAGCCACACAGAGCGACCTCATCCAACTCTGAGAACACAGAGCGAAAGGGTAACTCTTTTCACATATGCCTCCCAGGACAAGCATGGCCAACATTACCGCTCATGTGCTACCGAGTGGGGATGGAGATAATATGAATGTCGACCACCCTAAAAATGACCCAAGGCCATTCTTTAGGCACACCCGAACAAGCAACTCAATTTACCAACCCACCTTTCACACAAAAATCCAACCCCTCCCCCCACCAAAAGGGGAGGAGGTGAACAATATAGCGAGGAGCCGATTTCACAAAGCCAACGAGACAAAAGCACACCTCTCCAACCCACCAAAAAGGGAGGAGGCGAACAATATAGCGAAGAGCCAACATCGACGGAGCCAATGAGCGAGCAAGGGGCATGAGAGCGACATAGGCGACCGGCCAATTGTCTCAAGGAGCCACACAGAGCGACCTCATCCAACTCTGAGAACACAGAGCGGAAGGGTAATTCTTTTCACATATGCCTCCCAGGACAAGCATGGCCAACATTACCTCTCATGTGCTACTGAGTGGGGATGGAGAGAAGATGAGAGTCGATGACCCTACAAATTACCCAAGGCCACTCTTCAGGCACACCCGAACAAACAACTCAGTTACCAACCCACCTTTCACACGAAAATCCAACCCCTCCCCCCACCAAAAGGGGAGGAGGTGAAAAATATAGCGAGGAGCCGATTTCACGAAGCCAACGAGACAAAAGCCCACCTCTCCAACCCACCAAAAAGGGAGGAGGTGAACAATATGCCGAAGAGCCAACATCGACGGAGCCAACGAGCGAGCAAGGGGCACGAGAGCGACATAGGCGACCGGCCAGTTGTCTCAAGGAGCCACACAGAGCGACCTCGTCCAACTCTGAGAACACAGAGCAGAAGGGTAACCTTTTCACATATGCCTCCCAGGACAAGCATGGCCAACATTACCGCTCATGCGCTACAGAGTGGGGATGGAGAGAAGACGAGAGTCGACGACCCTACAAATGACCCAAGGCCACTCTTCAGGCACACCCGAACAAGCAACTCAGTTACCAACCCACCTTTCACACGAAAATCCAACCCCTCCCCCCACAAACAAGCAAAACGGGAGGAGAAGAACAATATAGAGAAGAGCCGACATCGACAAAGCCAACGAGCGACATATCAAAACGCTGATTTCAACAGAGCAAACGTGCGACCAAGGGGCACGAGAGAGAGTTACCGGAGAGCCGATTTCAACAATGCCAACAGGCGGCCAGTCATCTCAAAGAGCCACACACAACAACCCCATCCAAATGCTAGAAAACAGAGGGGACGGGAGAGATTGTTCAAACATGCCTCCAAGGATGAGCATGGCCAACATTACCGCTCATATGTTACCGAGTGGTGATGGAGAGAAGAAATTCGACGACCCTACAAATGACCCAAGGCCATTCTTCAGGCACAACCGAGCAAAACAACTCAATTAGCAACCCACCTTTCACACGAAAAGAAAATCTGGTAAGCGCACCCTCGGACAAAACAGGTCAACCCGAATGCCCCCGTCCGTGCGCCCTCACCCGGGGCGACATGGAGCGCCCCCCCGAACGGACGCACATGGGAGCAAATAGCAAACGGGCCACCCGGACGTGCACAAGGCACCCGGGAGGTCACAACTTAGCAAATATGGCACGGGTGCCCTTGGGCCAAACGACCCGACCCGAACGGACGACCTCACCCGGCACGACCAAACAACCCGACCCGAACGAACGCCCTCACCTGGGGCGACACGGCGCGCCCACCCTAATGGACGCACATGGTAGCAAATGGCAAACGGGCGGCCCAGACGTGCACAAGGCACCTGGGCGGTCACAACTTAGCAAATCTGACACGAGCGCCCTCGGGCCAAATTACTAGACCCGAACGGATACCCTCACCCGGCACGCCCACCCGAACGAACGCCATCACCCGGCGCGACACGGCACGCCCGACCCGAACGGAAGCACATGGGAGCAAATGGCAAACAGACCGCCCGGACGTGCACAAGGCACCCGGGCGGTCACAACTTAGCAAATCTGACACGGGCGCCCTCGGCCCAAATGACCCGACCCGAATGGACGCCCTCACCCGGCACGACACGGCACGCCCACCCGAACGGACGCACATGGGAGAAAACAGAAAATGAGCTGCCCAGACGTGCACAAGGCACCCGGGCGGTCACAACTTAGAAAATCTGACACGGGCGCCCTTGGGCCAAACGACCCCACCCGAACGGACGACCTCACCCGGCACGCCCACTCGAACGAACGCCCTCACCCGGCACGACACGGCGCGCCCACTCGAACGGACGCACATGGGAGCAAACGGAAAACGGGCTACCCGAACATGCACAAAGCACCCGGGCAGTCACAACTTAGCAAATCTGACACTGGCGCCCTCGGGCCAAATGACCCAACCCGAACGAACGCCCTCACCCGGCATGACACGACGCGCATGACCAAATGGACGCACATGAGAGAAAACGGTAAACGGGCCGCCTGGACATGCACAAGGCACTCGGGCGATCACAACTTAGCAAATCTAACATGGGCGCCCTCGGGCCAAACCACCCGACCCGAACGGACGACCTCACCCGGCACGACCAAACGACCCGACCCGAACGGACGCCCTCACCTGCCACGACACGACGCGCCCACCCGAATGGACGCACATGGGAGCAAACGGAAAATGTGCCGCCCGGACACCTGAGCACCGTGAAGTCACAGCACTCATCAGCCCAGGCGCCCTCGGCCAGGCCACGGCCCGACGGACGCCTCGCAGCACGACCACGCCCCCCAGCAAACGGACGCACATGGGAGCAAACGGCAAACGGGCCGCCCGGACGTGCACAAGGCACCCGGGCGGTCACAACTTAGCAAATTTGACACGGGCGCCCTCGGGCCAAACGACCCGACCCGACCCGAACGGACGCCCTCGCACGGCACGCCCACCCGAACGGACGCCATCGTGCTACACGACCAAATGACCCGACTCGAATAGACGCCCTCACCAGGCACGACCGAACGACCCGACTCGAACGGACGCCCTCACCCGGCACGCCCACCCGAACGGGCGCCCTCGCACGGCACGCCCACCCGAACGGATGCCATCGTGTCGCACGACCAAACGAACCGACCCGAACGGACGCCCTCACCCGGCACGACCGAACGAACCGACCCGAACGGACGCCCTCACCCGGCACGCCCACCCGAACGGACGCCCTCGCATGGCACGCCCACCCGAACGGATGCCATTGTGCCGCACGACCAAACGACCCGACCCGAACGGACACCCTCACTCGGCACGACCGAACGACCCGACCCGAACGGATGCCCTCACCCGGCACGCCCACCCGAACGGACGCCCTCCCCTGGTGCGACACGGCACGCCCGACCAAACGGACGCACATGGGAGCACATGGAAAACGGGCCGCCCGGACGTGCACAAGGCACCTGGGCGGTCACAACTTAGAAAATCTGACACGGGCGCCCTCGGGCCAAATGACCCGACCCGACCCGAACGGGCGTCCTCGCCCGGCACGCCCACCCGAACGGATGCCATCGTGCCGCACGACCAAGCGACCCGACCCAAACGGACGCCCTCACCCGGCACGACCGAACGACCCGACCCGACCCGAATGGGCGCCCTCGCCCGACACTCCCACCCGAACGGACGCCATCATGCCACACGACCAAACGACCCGACCCGAACGGACACCCTCACCCAGCACGACCGAACGACCCGACCCGACCCGAACGGACGCGCTCACCCGGCACGACCAAACGACCTGACCAAATGGACGCACATGGGAGCAAACGGCAAACGGGCCGCCCGGACGTGCACAAGGCACCCGACCCGGTCACAACCCATAAATTGTCTACGGGCGCCCTTGAGCCCAAGCGACCGTCCCGACCCGAACGGACACCCTCGCGGCACACCCACCGTGGGGCCAACTGCTCGTGCCCGCCCGATAAACATGACGACCCGAACGGATGCCCTCACAGCACGGCCAGGCGACCAGGCAGACGGACGCCCTCACGGGCACGGCGAGCAGCCCGACCCGAACGGACGCACATGGGAGCAAACGGCAAACGGGCCGCCCGGACGTGCATAAGGCACCCGGGCGGTCACGACTTAGCAAATTTGACACGGGCGCCCTCGGGCCAAACGACCCGACCCGACCCGAATGGACGCCCTCACCCGGCACGATCGAACGACCCGACCCGAACGGACGCCCTCACCCGGTGCGCCCGACCAAACGGACGCACATGGGAGCAAATGACAAACGGGCCGCCCGGACGTGCACAAGGCACCCGGGCGGTCACAACTTAGCAAATATGACACGGGCGCCCTCAGGCCAAACGACCCGACCCGATCCGAGCGGACGCCCTCACCCGGCACGCCCACCCGAACGGACGCCCTCACCCGGCACGCCCACCCGAACGGACGCCCTCGGGCCAAACGACCCGACCCGACCCGACCCAAATGGACGCCCTCACCCGGCACGATGGAACGACCCGACCCGACCTGAATGGACGACCTCAGGCCAAACGACCTGACCCGACCCAAACGGACGCCCTCACTCGGCACGACCAAACGACCCGAACCGACCCGAACGGACGCCCTCACCTGAGACGACCAAACGACCCGACCCGAACGGACGCCCTCACCTGGAACGCCCACCCGACCCGACCCGAACGAACGCCCTCACCCGGCACGCCCACCCGACCCGACCCGAACGGACGCCCACCCGAACGGACGCCCTCGGGCCAAACGAACCGACCTGACCCAAACGAATGCCCTCACCCACCACGACCAAACGACCCGACCCGACCCGAACGGACGCCCTCACCCGGCACGACCAAACGACCCGACCCAAACAGACGCCCTTGGGCCAAACGCCCCGATCCGACCCGAACAAACGTCCTTGGGCCAAATGACCCGACCTGACCCGAACGGACGCCCTCACCCACCACGACCAAACGACCCGACCCGAACGGACGCCCTCACCCGGCACGACCAAACGACCCGACCAAACGGACGCACATGGGAGCAAACGGCAAACGGGCCGCCCAGACGTGCACAAAGCACCCGGGCGATCACAACTTAGCAAATCTGACAAGGGCGCCCTCCGACCAAACGGCCCGACCCGAACGGACGCCCTCACCCGGTGCCACACGGCCCGCCCGACCGAACGGACGCACATGGGAACAAACGGCAAACGGGTCGCTCAGACGTGCACAAGGCACCCGGGCGGTCACAACTTAGCAAATATGATATGGGCGCCCTCAGCCCAAACGACCCAACCCGAACGCCTTTGGCCGGGCGCCCTCACCCGACGCGCCCGACCCGACCCGAACGCGTTTGGCTGGGCGAGTCGGGTGACCCACGACTGGGCGCCTCTGCACGAATTGCAGACAGTGCGGAAGCCATTCTGGGAGCGTCCGGAGTCGGAATTGAGTTCCGTAAATTGCAGAATGTGTGTATTGACGGGCTACATCTAACCGTACAGTTGGGAAGTGGATTGGACACACAGGGAGCTCGAGGGATGGTCTAAACTGACTTGTAGTGCCGATTCGAGTGACCCGGCAGCACTTTGGCAGTTTTGTGTAGGATATTCGCAAGGTGAATTCTGATGATTGTAAATGATTGTTGTAGGCTAGTTTGATGGTTGACAAGCCTTAGAGCTTGGTCAAAAGGCTAACCTGCCTTGCTAAGGAGCAGAAGTGGCTTCTGCTGGATTGGAAATTATTATTTCATATTTATCATTATTAACAGGGAATTGCCCCTCCCTTGTATGTATGAGCATACTTGTGGATTGATAATGATGTTTATGTTTATTTCTGCATATCAAGAGAACCTTTGGTTAATAACTAACAAGTGTTGCTAAAGGCGTAGTCTATATACTTGAGTATTTGGAAAAAGAAAAAAGTACGGTAGTGCCGCACCCGTCTATAGCGTGGTTGAAAGACACCGAAGGTATAGGGGTGTGACAACTAGGCACACAGGCGGTCACAACTTAGCATTTTCGATATGGCCTCCCTCACACGACCCGACCCGAACGCGTTTCCTTGGGCACCCTCACACGGCACGACCTGACCCGCCCTAACGAAGGCACAAAGGAGAAAACGGCAATCGGGTCGCACGAACGTGCACAAGGCACAGGGGCGGTCACAACTTAGCATTTTTTATATGGCCTCCCTCACACGACCCGACCCGAACACGTTTCCTTGGGCGCCCTCACACGGAACGACCCGACCCGCCCGAACGAACGAAGGCACAAGGGATCAAACGGAAAATGGGTCGCACGAATGTGCACAAGGCACACGAGCAGTCACAACTTAGCATTTTTTATATGGCCCCCCTCGCACGGCACGACCCGACCCGACACGCCCGAACGAAGGCACGAGGGAGCAAATCGAAAACTGGCCGCGCGAACGTGCACAAGGCACGCGGGCGGTCACAACTTTGCATTTTTTATACGGCCGCCCTCACACGACCCGACCCGAACGCGTTTCCTTGGGCGCCCTCAAGCGACCTGACCCGACCAAATGCGTTTCCCTGCTCGAAGGTATGCATCCCATAGTGCATCAAAATCAAGACCAGTCTCGATCTCAGTTCCTCAGTGAACCAGATACTGCAATATCATTGTAGTGTGAAGCCTCCAATGAATGAAACTCCATCATGAACTCCCACGCATCATCCTATCCAAAGCATTGGCAAGCATACTTGTATTGCCCACGAGTGCCACCACAAGTTGTTCTCACCCTGCAAGTCATATGAATGTGCTCGTAGGCTGCTCATCCAACAAATGTCTTATTGCTCAAAGTGAACAACGTCCATCAGCCCATCTATAAAAGATCTCCATGTAGCACCAACAATCGATCATGCTCAGCATATTCCTTCTTGACACTCCTCCATGATGCTCATAAGTGGGCACCCAGTAAGTGCACCTGCATAATGTCTCCACATAATGTCCTACCATGCCCTCGTGTCAATGTACATGACTTTGGTTGCCCATGTGTCCATCAAGAGTAGACTCGCCTCAACCCTAGTCACCATCATGTGTATAGTGTACAAGTTAAGTGCCCTCGGTCACTTCTACCATCATCATCATGGGTACTTCCTCCAAGGATTCTCCCCCGCTAAAGGTGCACCAAGAGTTCCTTCTTGGTTGTAAGCCATGAAGAAGTCTACCCAGACAATGTGCCCTACCAGCAAGGCAGTCCATGAGTCGTGCCGGGCACCTAGCCAGTTTCCATGTGGCTAAGCATGACCCGTATCTATCACAGAGATCATCAAGTTCCACCCTTGTCATAGGAATTTGAACCTACTAGAGCGAGGTCACAAATTTCCCTATCAAGGCCTACAACAAGAAATGCTCCCCTTACTTCTCCAATGTACAAGGTTCCATCATAGTAATCCGAGGAAAGGTCCTCCATGGTATTGGAAAAGAAGTCATCTTCTTTCCCATCCCTGCATACGGTCCATCTCCCAGATGCTCAATTGAAACACGAGCCATGTCTTCATGAATAATCTCTAAGTGAGTGTCCTCAATCCTCATCAATGTCTGCAATGCTTCCGATCCTGGTACCGCCTTCTCATAAAGTTCCTCCTCGATCATTGTCACTTCTGCAAAATTTTCATGTGGTTCATCCCCCAATGCCTGCAATGTGCTTGGTCCAGGTTCAACTTGTTCCACGAGTTCTTCCTCGATCATATCCACATCCTCAACATCCTTCCCAGAATCATCCATCACCGATGCTTGCGATGTGCTTGGCCCTGGTCCAACCTGTTCATCAAGTTCTTCCTCGACTTCTACCACATCTGCAACATCCTTGTGAGAATCGTCCACCATCAATGCTTGTAATGTGCTTGGTCCTGGTCCAACTTGTTCATTAGCTTCTTCCTTGACTTCAATCACATCTACAACATCGTTTGGTTCGGCCACAGTGGGCTTCATGCCACCATGCTTCATCCTTCCAAGGTCTCTAAGCTTGAGAATCTTATCAATTAACTTCCTTCACTCTTCTTCCACCTTGTCCATTTCTGCTCGGAGAATTCTCATTTTCTTCATAAGTCGAAACATTTCATCTTTTCTCATGCCAGATGTCCTCCTCTTGCACATTGTATCAATGGTCCGACTCGCCTCATCAAACTCCTTTTCCACTTCCTTCGACTTCTCTTTAATTTCTTTGAAGTTCATTTCCAATGAAGCAAACTCATCCATCAAGCTTCAATACCACCTGCAACGCTGCAACGGTATCCCTGCTCAATAATAATAATAATAAAGCCACAAAAATGTAGCTCTGATACCAACTGTCACGCCCTTATACCTGTGGTAGTCTCCCAACTGCTCTATAGACGGGTGCGGCACTACCTTATTTTTCTCTTTTCAAATACTCAATAAGTAGACTACGCCTAACTCAAAAGTTGTTTAATTAATCTTCCAAAGTGCTCCTGTGCGGAAATAAAATAGCAATAAACGTCAATATTAAACCACATGAACGCCCATACATTCAAGGGAGGGGAAAATCCCATTAATAAGTCTGCCCAGTATTATGCTTCAATAAATATGTACAATCTGCAATAACTATACAACCAAGCCTCCATAAACCATTTATGCTTCTTTCCAAATGTGCTTGTACCTGGGTCTAGCCTTAACATCTTCCCAACAGTGCAAAAAATCCAAAGGAACCCCAAAATTCCCTTTCAGAACATGTTTATGAAGTCTGCGCGAATTCTGGTTCGAGTGGGTCACTCGGGTCACAGACGCCCTCGGCACCCTGAACGTGTTTCCGCATGCGGGTCACCGGGGTCATGGTCTGCACGCATTTCCTGAACGCGTTCGACCCGACCCGACCCGACCCGACCCTGCTGAATGAACTCCGCGCCTTCAAACACTGATCCGTGCGTCCGGAACGCGGGCGCGCCGCACGAACCCGACTCGACCTGAACGTGCCCGCCCTGAACACTGTTCTCCATGCGTCCTGCAAAAGGAACCCGACTCGACCATGCACTAAACACTGCACCGCACGCGCCCTGCGGAAGGAACCCGACTCGACCTACGGGTGAACGCCGAACAAGTTTTTACCCGACTCGACCCAGACTCCGTTTCCCTGCTGCAGCTTCACCCTCCACCCTCGACCTTCGCTCTGGCTCGAGCATTAGCTTGCCAATGGTGGAATCAGCAAGATGTTGATGTCCTTCTTTCTTTCCTTTATCGTCCATCGCACGTCCTCCTTTCTTATGTGCCTTTGCCCACACATTGCTT
>JAXQQM020080972.1:95000-105000 GCA_034641835.2 Pinus albicaulis
ACAACAAGGAGAACCCCGCTCCTCACATCGCCCAATGGAAAAAGCAAGCAACAGGGGCAGCTTACAGCCAAAACCCCTCCGCATTCCTCTTAAAAATATGCATCTCAACCCACAGTGCTGACATAGAAAGAGTACAAGCACAAGAAACCGGCATCGTAAAGAGCCAAACAATGAAGAGGACAGTCGTCTCAAGGAGCCACACACAAAAACCCATCCAATTCCGAGAACACGGAGCGAAGGGGGAATTGTTCACATATGCCTCCAAGGACGAGCATGGCCAACATTACCGCTCATGTGATACCGAGTGGGGATGGAGAGAATATGAATGTCGACCACCCTACAAATGACCCAAGGCCATTCTTCAGGCACACCCGAACAAGCAACTCAATTACCAACCCACCTTTCACACGAAAATCCAACCCCTCCCCCCACCAAAAGGGGAGGTGAACAATATAGCGAGGAGCCGATTTCAGGAAGCCAACGAGACAAAATCCCACCTCTCCAACCCACCAAAAAGGGAGGAGGTGAACAATATAGTGAAGACCCAACATCGACGGAGCAAACGAGCGAGCAAGGGGCACGAGAGCAACATAGGCGACCGGCCAGTTGTCTCAAGGAGCCACACACAGCGACCTCATCCAATTCTGAGAACACAGAGTGAAAGGGTAACTCTTTTCACATATGCCTCCCAGGACAAGCATGGCCAACATTACCGCTCATGTGCTACTGAGTGGGGATGGAGAGAATATTAATGTCGACCACCCTAAAAATGACCCAAGGGCATTCTTCAGGCACACCTGAACAAGCAACTCAATTTACCAACCCACCTTTCACACGAAAATCCAACCCCTCCCCCCACCAAAAGGGGAGGAGGTGAACAATATAGCGAGGAGCCGATTTCACGAAGCCAACGAGACAAAATCCCACCTCTCCAACCCACCAAAAAGGGACGAGGTGAACAATATAGCGAAGAGCCAACATCGACGGAGCCAACGAGCTAGCAAGGGGCACGAGAGCGACATAGGCGACCGGCCAGTTGTCTCAAGGAGCCACACACAGCGACCTCATCCAACTCTGAGAACACAGAGCGAAAGGGTAAATCTTTTCACATATGCCTCCCAGGACAAGCATGGCCAACATTACCGCTCATGTGCTACTGAGTGGGGATGGAGAAAATATGAATGTCGACCACCCTACAAATGACCCAAGGCGATTCTTCAGGCACACCTGAACAAGCAACTCAATTTACCAACCCACCTTTCACACGAAAATCCAACCCCTCCCCCCACCAAAAGGGGAGGAGGTGAACAATATAGCGAGGAGCCGATTTCACGAAGCCAACGAGACAAAAGCCCACCTCTCCAACCCACCAAAAAGGGAGGAGGTGAAAAATATAGCGAAGAGCTAACATCGACGGAGCCAACGAGCGAGCAAGGGGCACGAGAGCGACATAGGCGACCGGCCAGTTGTCTCAAGGAGCCACATAGAGCTACCTCATCCAACTCTGAGAACACAGAGCGGAAGGGTAACTCTTTTCACATATGCTTCCCAAGACAAGCATGGCCAACATTACCGCTCATGCGCTACCAAGTGGGGATGGAGAGAAGATGAGAGTCGACGACCGTACAAATGACCCAAGGCCACTCTTCAGGCACACCCGAACAAACAACTCAGTTACCAACCCACCTTTCACACGAAAATCCAACCCCTCCCCCCACCAAAAGGGGAGGAGGTGAACAATATAGCGAGGAGCCGATTTCACGAAGCCAACGAAACAAAAGCCCACCTCTCCAACCCACCAAAAAGGGAGGAGGTGAACAATATAGCGAAGAGCCAACATCGATAGAGCCAACGAGCGAGCAAGGGGCACGAGAGCGACATAGGCAACCGGCCAGTTGTCTCAAGGAGACACACACAGCGACCTCATCCAACTCTGAGAACACAGAGCGAAAGGGCAACTCTTTTCACATATGCCTCCCAGGACAAGCATGGCCAACATTACCGCTCATGTGCTACCGAGTGGGGATGGAGAGAATATGAATGTCGACCACCCTACAAATGACCCAAGGCCATTCTTCAGGCACACCCGAACAAGCAACT
This sequence comes from Pinus albicaulis, assembly GCA_034641835.2. Taxonomy (NCBI): domain Eukaryota; kingdom Viridiplantae; phylum Streptophyta; class Pinopsida; order Pinales; family Pinaceae; genus Pinus; species Pinus albicaulis. The sequence goes on from JAXQQM020080972.1 coordinate 97,101, forward strand.
CAATTGACCAACCCACCTTTCACACGAAAATCCAACCCCTCCCCCCACCAAAAGGGGAGGAGGTGAACAATATAGCGAGGAGCCAATTTCACGAAGCCAACGAGACAAAATCACACCTCTCCAACCCACCAAAAAGGGAGGAGGTGAAAAATATAGCAAAGAGCCAACATCGACAGAGCCAACGAGCGAGCGAGGGGCACGAGAGAAACATAGGCGACCGACCAATTGTCTCAAAGAGCCACACAGAGCGACCTCATCCAACTCTGAGAACACAGAGTGGAAGGGTAACTCTTTTCACATATGCCTCCCAGGACAAGCATGTCCAACATTACCGCTCATGCGCTACCAAGTGGGGATGGAGAGAAGATGAGAGTCGATGACCCTACAAATGACCCAAGGCCACTCTTCAGGCACACCCGAACAAACAACTCAGTTACCAACCCACCTTTCACACGAAAATCCAACCCCTCCCCCCACCAAAAGGGGAGGAGGTGAACAATATAGTGAGGAGCCGATTTCACGAAGCCAACGAGACAAAATCACACCTCTCCAACCCACCAAAAAGGGAGGAGGTGAACAATATAGCGAAAAGCCAACATCGACGGAGCCAACGAGCGAGCAAGGGGCACGAGAGCGACATAGGCGACCGGCCAGTTGTCTCAAGGAGCCACACAGAGCGACCTCATCCAACTCTGAGAACACAGAGCGGAAGGGAAACTCTTTTCACATATGCCTCCCAGGACAAGCATGGCCAACATTACCGCTCATGCGCTACCGAGTGGGGATGGAGAGAAGATGAGAGTCGACGACCCTACAAATGACCCAAGGGCACTCTTCAGGCACACCCGAACAAACAACTCAGTTACCAACCCACCTTTCACACGAAAATCCAACCCCTCCCCCCACAAGCAAGCAAAAAGGGAGGAGAAGAACAATATAGAGAAGAGCCGACATCGACGGAGCCAACGAGAAACATAGCAAAACGTTGATTTCAACAGAGCAAAGGTGCGACCAAGGGGCATGAGAGAGAGTTACCGGAGAGCCGATTTCAACAACGCCAATAGGAGGCCAGTCATCTCAAAGAGCCACACACAACAACCCCATCCAAATGCTAGAAAACAGAGGGGATGGGAGAGATTGTTCAAACACGCCTCCAAGGACGAGCATGGCCAACATTACCGCTCATATGCTACCGAGTGGTGATGGAGAGAAGAAATTCGACGACCCTACAAATGACCCAAGGCCATTCTTCAGGCACAACCGAGCAAAACAACTCAATTACCAACCCACCTTTCACACGAAAAGTTAATCTGATAAGCGCACCCTCGGAAAAAACAGGGCGACCCGAACGCCCCCGTCCGTGCGCCCTCACCCGGGGCGACACGGAGCGCCCCCCTGAACGGACGCACATGGGAGCAAACGGAAAACGGGCCACCCGGATGTGCACAAGGCACCCGGGTGGTCACAACTTAGCAAATATGGCACGGGCGCCCTCGGGCCAAACGACCCGACCCGAACGGACGACCTCACCCGGCACGACCAAACGAACCGACCCGAACAAACGCCCTCACCCGGAGCGACACGGCGTGCCCACCCTAACGGACGCACATGGTAGAAAATGACAAACGGGCAGCCCAGACGTGCACAAGGCACCCGGGCCAAACGACCGGACCCACACGGACGCCCTCACCCGGTACGCCCACCCGAACGAACGCCATCACCCGGCGCGACACGGAACGCCCGACCCAAACGGACGCACATGGGAGCAAACGGCAAACGGACCGCCCGGACGTGCACAAGGCACCCGGGTGGTCGCAACTTAGCAAATCTGACACGGGCGCCCTCGGCCCAAACGACCCGACCCGAATGGACTCCCTCACCCGGCACGACACGGCACGCCCACCCGAACGGACGCACATGGGAGCAAATGGCAAACGGGCTGCCCGGACGTGCACAAGGCACCCGGGCGGTCACAACTTAGCAAATCTGACGCGGACGCCCTCGGGCCAAACGACCCCACCGGAACGGACGACCTCACCCAGCACGCCCACTCGAACGGATGCCCTCACCCAGCACGACACGACACGCCCACCCGAACGGACGCATATGGGAGCAAACGGCAAACGGGCTGCCCGGACGTGCACAAAGCACCCGGGCGGTCACAACTTAGCAAATCTGACACGGGCGCCCTCGGGCCAAACGACCCAACTCGAACGGACGCCCTCACCCGACACAACATGGCACGCACGACCAAATGGACGCACATGGGAGCAAATGGTAAACGGGCCGCTCGGACATGCACAAGGCACCCGGGTGGTCACAACTTAGCAATTCTGACACGGGCACCCTCGAGCCAAACCACCCGACCCGAACGGACGACCTCACTCGGCACGACCAAACGACCCGACCCGAATGGACGCCCTCACCCGCCACGACACGACGCGCCCACCCGAACGGACGCACATGGGAGCAAACGGCCAACTGGCCGCCTGGACGTGCACAAGGCACCCGGGCGGTCACAACTTAGAAAATCTGACATGGGCACCCTCGGGCAAAACCACCCGACCCGAACGAACGCCCTCACCCGGCACGACACGGCACGCCCAACCAAATGGACGCACATGGGAGCAAACGGAAAACGGGCCGCCCGGATGTGCACAAGGCACCCGGGCGGTCACAACTTAGCAAATCTGACATGGTCGTCCTCGGGCCAAACGACCCGACCCGACCCGAACGGACGCCCTCGCACGGCACGCCCACCCGAACAGACGCCATCGTGCCGCACGACCAAACGACCCGACCCGAACGGACGCCCTCACCAGGCACGACCGAACGACTCGACCCGAACGGACGCCCTCACCCGGCACGCCCACCCGAACGGATGCCATCGCACGACACGCCCACCTGAACGGACGCCATCGTGTCGCACGACCAAACGAACCGACCTGAACAGACGCCCTCACCCGGCACGACCGAACGACCCGACCCAAACGGACGCCCTCACCCGGCACGCCCACCCGAACGGACGCCCTCGCACGGCACGCCCACCCGAGCAGATGCCATCGTGCCGCATGACCAAACGACCCGACCCGAACGGACGACCTCACCCGGCACGACCGAACGACCCGACCCGAACGGATGCCCTCACCCAGCACGCCCACCCGAACGGACGCCCTCAACTGGCGCGACACGACACGCCCGACCAAACGGACGCACATGGGAGCACACAACAAATGGGCCGCCCAGACGTGCACAAGGCACCCGGGTGGTCACAACTTAGCAAATTTGACACGGGCGCCCTCGGGCCAAACGACCCGACTCCGACCCGAACGGCGTCGCGGAGACGCCACCCAAACGGACACGCTATCGTGCCGCACGACCAAACGACCCGACCAACGGGCGCACCCGTCCCCACTCACCAAACGACACGACACGAACGGACGCCCTCACCCGGCAGGCCCACACGAACGGACGCCCTCACCCGGCGCGACACGGCACGGCCGTCCAAACGAACGCACATGGGAGCACACGGCACACGGCCCGCCCGGACGTGCACAAGGCACCCGGGCGGTCACAACTTAGCAAATCTGACACGGGCGCCCTCGGGCCAAAAGACCGGACCCGACCCGAACGGACGCCCTCGCCCGGCACGCCCACCCGAACGGACGCCATCGTGCCGCACGACCGAACGACCCGACCCGAACGGACGCCCTCACCCGCACGACCGAACGACCCGACTCCTCACCCGACGCTCACTCCACACGACTCAAACGACCCGACTTGACGGACGCACATGGGAGCAACCGGCAAACGGGCCGCCCGGACGTGCACAAGGCACCCGGGCGGTCACAACTTAGCAGTCCTCAACGGCGCCTCGGACCAAACGGTGCATCTTACCCGACCCGAACGGACACCCTTGGGCCAAACGACCCGAACGGACGCCCTCACCCGCCACGACCAAACGACCCGACCCGAACGGACGCCCTTGGGCCAAACGACCAGAACGGACGCCCTCACCCGCCACGACCAAACGACCCGACCCGAACGGACGCCCTCACCCCGCACGACCGAACGACCCGACCCGACCCGAACGGACGCACACATGGGAGCAAACGGCAAATGGGCCGCCCGGACGTGCACAAGGCACCCGGGCGGTGACGACTTAGCAAATCTGACACGGGCGCCCTCGGGCCAAACGACCCGACCCGACCCGAACGGGACGCCCTCACCCGGCACGACCGAACGACCCGACCCGAACGGACGCCCTCACCCGGCGCGCCCAACCAAACGGATGCACATGGGAGCAAATGGCAAACGGGCCGCCCGGACGTGCACAAGGCACCCGGGTGGTCACAACTTAGCAAATCTGACATGGACGCCCTCGGGCCCAACGACCTGACCCGACCCGAACGGACGCCCTCACCTGGCACGCCCACCCGAACGGACGACCTCGGGCCAAATGACCCGACCCGACCCGACCCGAACGGACGCCCTCACACGGCACGACCGAACGAACCGACCCGACCCGAACGGACGCCCTTGGGCCAAACGACCCGACCCGACCCAAACGGACGCCCTCACCCGCCATGACCAAACGACCCGACCTGAATGGACGTCCTCACCTGGCACGCCCACCCGACCGGACCCGAATGGACGCCCTCACCCGGCACGCCCACCCTACCCGACCTGAACGGACGCCCTCACCCGGCACGACCAAACGATCCGACCCAAACGGACGCCCTTGGGCCAAACGACCCGACCCGACCCGGACGGACGCCCTTGGGCCAAACGACCCGACCTAACCCGAACGGACGCCCTCACCCGCCACGACCAAACGACCCGACCCGAATGGATGCCCTCACCCAGCACGACCAAACGACCCGACCGAACGGACGCACATAGGAGCAAACGGCAAACGGGCTGCCCGGACGTGCACAAGGCACCAGTGCAGTCACAACTTAGCAATTCTAACACGGGCGCCCTCCGACCAAATGGCCCGACCCAAACGGACGCACTCACCCGATGCCACACGGCCCGCCCGACCGAACGGACGCACATGGGAGCAAACGGCAAACGGGTCACTCGGACGTGCACAAGGCACCCGGGCGGTCACAACTTAGCAAATCTGATACGGGCGCCCTCGGCCCAAACGACCCGACCTGAACGCCTTTGGCCGGGCGCCCTCACCTGACGCACCCGACCCGACCCGAACGCGTTTGGCTGGGCAAGTCGGGTGACCCACGACTAGGCCCCTTGCTTCTCCAATGTACAAGGTTCCATCATAGTCATCCGAGGAAAGGTCCTCCATGGTATTGGAAAAGAAGTCATCTTCTTTCCCATCCCTGCATACGACCCATCTCCCAGATGCTCAATTGAAACACGAGCCATGTCTTCATGAAGAATCTCTAAGCGAGTGTCCTTCGTCCTCATCAATGTCTGAAATGCTTCCGATCCTGGTACCGCCTGCTCATAAAGTTCCTCCTTGATCATTGTCACTTCTGAAAAATTTTCATGTGGTTCATCCCCCAATCTCCGCAATGTGCTTGGTCTAGGTTCAACTTGTTCCACAAGTTCTTCCTCGATCATATCCGCATCCTAAACATCCTCCCCAGAATCATTCATCACCGATGCTTGCGATGTGCTTGGCCCTGGTCCAACCTGTTCATCAAGTTCGTCCTCGACGTCTACCACATCTGCAACATCCTTGTGAGAATCGTCCACCATCAATGCTTGTAATGTGCTTGGTCCTGGTCCAACTTGTTCATCAACTTCTTCCTTCACTTCAATCACATCTACAACATCCTTTGGTTCGGCCACAGTGGGCTTCATGCCACCATGCTTCATCTTTCCAAGGTCTCTAAGCTTGAGAAGCTTATCAATTAACTTCCTTCGCTCTTCTTCCACCTTGTCCATTTCTGCCCGGAGAATTCTCACTTTCTTCATAAGTTGAAACATTTCATCTTTTCTCATGCCAGATGTCCTCCTCTTGCACATTGTATCAATGGTCTAACTCACCTCATCAAACTCCTTTTCCACTTCCTTCGACTTCTCTTTAATTTCTTTGAAGTTCATTTCCAATGAAACAAACTCATCCATCAAGCTTCAATACCACCTGCAACACTGCAACGGTATCCCTGCTCAATAATAATAATAAAAAAGCCACAAAAATGTAGCTCTGATACCAACTTTCACGCCCTTATACCTGTGGTAGTCTCCCAACCGCTCTATAGACGGGTGCGGCACTACCTTATTTTTCTCTTTTCAAATACTCAATAAGTAGACTACGCCTAACTCAACACTTGTTTAATTAATAAGTCTGCCCAGTATTATGCTTCAATAAATATGTACAATCTGCAATAACTATACAACCAAGCCTCCATAAACCATTTATGCTTCTTGCCAAATGTGCTTGTACCTGGTTCTAGCCTTAATAGCTTCCCAACAGTGAAAAAAATCCAAAGGAACCCCAAAATTCCCTTTCAGAACATGTTTCTGAAGTCTGCGCAAATTCTAGTTCGAGTGGGTCACTCGGGTCACAGACGCCCTCGGCACCCTAAATGCGTTTCCACACGCGGGTCACCGGGGTCATGGTCTGCACACGTTTCCTGAACGTGTTCGACCCGACCCGACCCGACCCGACCTTGCTGAATGAACTCCGCGCCTTCAAACACTGATCTGCGCGTCCGGAACGCGGGCGCGCCGCACGAACCCGACTCGACCTGAACGCGCCCGCCCTGAACACTGTTCTCCACGCGTCCTGCGGAAGGAACCTGACTCGACCATGCACTAAAAATTGCACCGCACGTGCCCTGCGGAAGGAACCCGACTCGACCTGCGGGTGAACGCCGAATGAGTTTTTACCCGACTCGACCCAGACTCCGTTTCCCTACTGCGGCTTCGCCCTCCACCCTCGACCTTCACTCTGGCTCGAGCATTAGCTTTCCAATGGTGGAATCAGCAAGATGTTGATGTCCTTCTTTATTTCCTTTATCGTCCATCGCACGTCCTCCTTTCGTATATGCCTTTGCCCACACATTGCTTCCATGGGTGGGGCTTGACCCATATAAGGCCGACCTAGTAAATGCCCATAAAGCCTTGGTTACGACGTGGCATTTCCTCCTTAATGTTGGCTTGCCACCACGGCCGGCCTATAAAACCTCCAAGCCAACACACGGCCATTTTTGGACGCGTTTATGCACGTCGCTCCTAAACGTCGCACGGTCACCATGATAACGTTGCATAGTAGCCGAACGATGTTTTCGTCTGTCGGTGCGCCTGTCTAACCTTCCATCATGGTTTTCGTCGTTCTTCGCATGTCCACCGAAAGCTTCCAACGCCTTTCGTCGTCGTCCTCAGCTCGTGGGTCTTACAGGGGCGGTTTCCGTCGCGGCGGGAGTATAATTGGATGGTGTTCATTGAGCAGGGACATGGAAACCTTACATTTCGCACAGTTGGGCGACTGTCGTCACGGCGGGGCGAGGAAACCTGTCACGCCCCTAGACCTTCGTTGACCTTTCAACCGTGCTATAGACGGGGTGTGGCACTACCGTACTTCTCCTTTTCGTAATACACAAGTACGTAGACTACGCCTTTAGTAACACTTGTTAAATTAGTTAATCAAATGTTCTTTCAATGTGCGGAAAACATGAACATCATCATCACGTCCACAGTGTACGCCCATACATACAAGGGAGGGGCAACTCCGAGTTAATAATGGGTCTGCCCTATAATATGTTTCATAAATACGAAATAGAGTATAAGTTCCAATCCAGCAAAAGACCCCCTTTGCTCTTTGGCAAGGCAAGTCACTTTTTGTCCAAGCTTACAATGCTTGACAATCATTAACTAGCCCACAACAATCGTTTATAGCACTAGAATTCACCTCAGGAATATCCTGCAT
>JAXQQM020080972.1:112500-125000 GCA_034641835.2 Pinus albicaulis
CGCCCCGCACCAAGGCCACCTAAGAGTCCACCCGGACAGCAGCAACGATGGAACTCGATCACCCGATCGCCTGCGGCGACCTCGATGTGAAAGCAAAGTAAGTAAATAAAGGGAGAGCAACCGACCCCATGGTGTCTCTTAAAAATTCCCTGCAACCCTTCCCGCCCAGCAGTGAGGCCACCTAGGAGTCCACCCGGATAGCAGCAACAACGGACCTCGATCACTTGATCGCCTGTGGCAACCTCACTGCAAAGGAAAAAGAAGGAAGTAGAAGGAGAATGACCAAGTCGACAACCTCTATTAGAAATGCCACCCCGACCCTCCCCACCCCGCACCAAGGCCACCTAGGAGTCCACCCGGTCAGCAGCAACAGTGGACCTCGATCGTTTGATCGCCTGCGGCACCCTCGATGCAAAAGGATGGAAATAAAACAAGAACGACCATTCCTGCAACCTCTCTTAAAAATTCCCCCCTCCAACCCTCCCCCCACCCTGCACCGAGACCACTTAGGAGTCCACCCGGACGGCAGCAACGGTGGACCTCGATCGCTTGATCGCCTGGGGCAACCTCGATGCGAAGGCAGAGGAAAAAAATGAATGCATATCAAGAGGCTTGCTACAAAAGGCATGAACATATCTGAACAAGAGGAGGGATCAGGCAGCCCCGCACCCCACACACCCTGCTGCATACAAGCAACCTGGGAGATTGCCCCACCGACTTACCAACTGGACAATGAAAAATTCTGACCTGCAGCCACCTCCACACAGAGGAGGGAGGTCGAAGCATTCCACCTTGAAGTCCTCCTTCCAGATATAGCCCCCACCATCAACGTAGCAAGCCTCATCCCCGTTGGACCACAATCGCATGAGCAATCAACAAAACAAGAAATGCCCATCACCTTGTGTCTCAACATTCCAAGCCGCATAATCCTACGATGCACGCAAGATGCAAGGAAAAATCCGACCACTCGAGCAATCAAATGGGCCACCACATCTATCAAGACCTCAAAGCCAACGCAGGGACAAACAACGTGCACTCTGAAAGGAATTCCAAACCTTAATTTTACAACAAGGAGAACCCCGCTCCTCACATCGCCCAATGGAAAAAGCAAGCAAGAGGGGGGAAGCTTGGTAAAAAGCCCTCCCATTCCTCTTAAACGTATGCATCTCAACCACGATCTTTGACATAGAAAGGGTACAAGCACAAAAGCCAGGCGCACCGTGAAACCAAACAATGAAGAAGACGGAGTCGTCTCAAGGAGCCACACACAAAAACCCATCCAATTCCGAGAACACGGAGGCGAAGGGGATTGTTCACATATGCCTCCAAGGACGAGCATGGCCAACATTACCGCTCATGTGCTCTGAGTGGGGATGGAGAGAATATGAATGTCGACCACCCTACAAATGACCCAAGGCCATTCTTCGAGGGCACACCCCGAACAGGCAACTCGATTTACCAACCCCACCTTTCACCTGAAAATCCAACCCTCCGACCAAAAGGGAGGAGAGTGAACAATATAGCGAGGAGCCGATTTCACGAAGCCAACGAGACAAAAGCCCACACTCTCCAACCCACCAAAAAGGAGGAGGAGAGTGAACAATATAGCGAAGAGCCAACATCGACGGAACCCAACGAGCGAGCAAGGGGCACGAGAGCGACATGAGGCGACCGGCCGGTTGTGCTAAGGAGCCACACGGAAGAGACCTCATCCAACTCGAGAACACGGGCGGAAGGGCAACTCTTTTCTACATATGCCTCCCCGGGACAAGCATGGCCAACATTACCGCTCATGCGCTACGCCAAGGTGGGGATGGAGAGAAGATGAAATGTCGACGACCCTACAAATGACCCAAGGCCACTCTTCGAGCACACACCCGAACAAGCAACTCGATTTGCACCAACTTCCACCTTTCACACGAAAATCCAGCCCCTCCCCCCCCACACCAAAGGGAGGAGGTGAACAATATAGCGAGGAGCCGATTTCACGAAAGCCAACGAGACAAAAGCCCACCTCTCCAACCCACCCCGAAAAAGGGAGGAGGTGAACAATATAGCGAAGAGCCAACATCGACGGAGCCAACGAGCGAGCAAGGGGCACGAGAGAGACATGAGCGGCCAGAAGCCAGGTTGTCTCAAGGAGCCACACGGAGACGACCTCATCCAACTGCCAGAGAACCACGAGAGCGGAAGAGGGCAACTCTTTTTCACATATGCCTCCCCGGGACGAGCATGGCCAACATTACCGCTCATGCGCTGCCGAGGTGGGGATGGATGTCGACGACCCTACAAATGACCCAAGGCCACTCTTCAGGGCACACCCAGAACAAGCAACTCGATGTCAGCAACCCACCTTTCACACGAAAATCCAACCCCTCCCCCACACCAAAAGGGGGAGGAGGTGAACAATATAGCGAGGAGCCGGGTTTCCACGGAGCCTAACGAGACAAAAGCCCCACCCTCTCCAACCACAAAAGGGAGGAGGTGAACAATATAGCGAAGATCCAACATCGACGAGCCAACGAGCGAGCAGGGGCACGAGAGAGACATGAGCGGCCGAGCCGGTTGTCTCAAGGAGCCACGAGCGACCTCATCCAGCTACGAAAAACACGAGCGGAAGGGCAACTCTTTTCACATATGCCTCCCGGGACAGCATGGCCAACATTCACAGCGCTCATGCGCTACGAGGTGGGGATGGAGAAATGATGACGTCGACGACCCTACAAATGACCCAAGGCCACTCTTCCGCGCACACCGAACGAAGCAACTCGAGTTACCAACCCCACCTTTCACACGAAAATCCAACCCCTCCACCACCAAAAGGGGAGGAGGTGATACGATATAGCGAGGAGCCGATTTCACGAAGCCAACGAGACAAGAAGCCCCACCTCTCCAACCCACCAAAAAGGGAGGTGAACAATATGCGCCGAAGAAGAGCCAACATCGACGCAGCCAACGAGCGAGCAAGGGGCACGAGAGCGACATAGAGCGACCGCCGATTGGTCTCGAGGAGCCACACTGGAGGCGACCTCATCCAGCTCGAGAACACGGAAGCGAGAGGGCAACTCTTTTCACATATGCCTCCCCGGGACAAGCATGGCCAACATTACCGCTCATGCGCTCGCAAGGTGGGGATGGAGAGAAGATGAATGTCGACGACCCTACGACGTGACCCAAGGCCATTCATCGAGTGCACACCCAAGACAAGCAACTCGATTACCAACCCACCTTTCACACGAAAATCCAACCCCTCCACCCACCAAAAGGGGAGGAGGTGAGGAGCAATATCAGCGAGGAGCCGATTTCACGAAGCCAACGAGACAAAAGCCCACCCTCTCCAACCCACCAAGGGAGGGAGGTGAGACAATATAGCGAAGAGGCCAACATCGACGGGCCAACGAGCGAGCGAGGGGCACGAAAGCGACATAGAGCGACCGACGGTGTCTCCAAGGAGCCACAGGAAAGCGACCTCCTCCCAACCCGAGAACACGGAAGCGGAAGGGCAGACTCTTTTCACATATGCCTCCCCGGAGACAAGCATGGCCAACATTACTCGCTCATGCGCTACGAGTCGGGGATGGAGAGAAGATGAATGTCGACGACCCTACAAATGACCCAAGGCCACTCTTCGGGCACACTAGAACAAGCAACTCGGTTACCAACACCTTTCACCGCGTCAACCTCCACCACAAGGAGGAGGTGAACAATATAGCGAGGAGCCGATTTCACGAAGCCAACGAGACAAAGCCCACCTCTCCAACCCACCAAAAAAGGAGGAGGTGAACAATATAGCGAAGAACGCGCCGACGGAGCCAACGGCGAGCAAGGGCACGAGAGCGACATGAGCGACCGACGATTGTCTCAGGGAGCCACAGACGACTACTCCAACTCGAGAACACGAGCGAAAGGCGACTCTTTTCACATATGCCTCCCCGGGACAGCACCGTGGCAGCTACGCTCGTAAATACGGGGTGGGGATGGAGAGAAGATGAATGTCGACGACCCTACAAATGACCCAAGGCCACTCATCGAGCACACAACAAGCAACTCGATTTACCAACCCACCTTTCACCGAAAATCCAGCACTCGCAATGACAAAAAGGAGGAGAAGAACAATATAGAGAGAGCGAGCATCGACGGAGCCAACGACGTGTGTGGCGCTGATTTCAACAAAGCAAACGTGCAACCAAGGAGGCACGGGGGGGATGTGGGAAGGCCGATTTCAACAACGCCAACGGTGACCGGGTCATCTCAAAGAGCCACATGCTTGTCCGTCTTTAGAAAACGAGTGGACGGGAGAATTGTTCCGACATGCCTCCAGAGACAAACGCCTTGACCCCACGCTCATATGCTACGAGTGGTGATGGAGAGAAGAAAGTCGATTTCCACTCCCACAAATGACCCAAGGCCATTTCTATTAACAACCGAGCAAAAAACAACTCAATTACCAACCCACCTTTTCACATGAAAAGCAAATCCGATAAGCGCACTTTCTAAAAACAGATGACCAACGCTATTCTGTGTCTTCACCGGGAGCACACTTTAGGCACTTAATTTAACCATTAAGGGGAGCAAACGGAAACGTACACGCGACGTAGACAAGGTAACGGGTAACAATTTAGTAAATATAGCACGGGCGCTGGGTTAAACGCATCTACCTTAACGGACGATTTTACCCACAATTAACGATTCACCAGACCACGTTTCACCGGCGACATTTGCCAGCTTAATTAACGGATGACATGGGAGCAAATTCAGACGTGGTCGCCCACGCACAAGGCACCTTAAGCAATAATAACTTAGCAAATTGACACGGGCGCTGCCAAACGACCGACTAATCTGGATGTTTACCTTGACGCTGACCAACGAACGCCATCACCTGGTTATGACATTTGCTTCACCTGAACGGCGCATGGGAGCAACGAACGCGATCACCGGTCAGGTACAAGGTATCCGCAACACAACTTAGCAAATCTAACACCCGCGCTTCTCGCCCAAATTAGTTCGATTAATCTGACGCTTCTCATTTTGGTGATTTATTACCCAGACGCTTCACCCGAATCCGACGACATGGGGGAGCAACCAAATGGGCGTTCCTGACGCACAAGGTAATCAAGGCCACAACTTAGCAACTGGAGACGGCGCCGTACAACGACGCACCTTAATGGACACCATTCTAAGATGCCCAATTAACGATGCCTTCTCACTACATTTAATACCTACGCTTACCTGAACGGACGCATATGGGCGTTAAAACAACAACGGGTTGTCGTGACGCATAATAAAGGACCTGGCACACAACCATAAATTGACACGGCGCGGTTAAACGTATTTTATTTAACGGACGTTTACCTTAAGACGATACTTGCCATACATTTACCAACCAATATGGGATAACCAGGAACGGCAAAATGGACGGTATTGGCAGCACCTTATGTTGTTAACCAGTACCTGACACGGCGTGCTTTTTGCATAACCACCTGACCAATTAACGACTACCCGCATTTAATTAAACATTCACCTGAACGGACGTCGTCACATTTATTACCTATCGCCAACACCCGGTCATTAAGCACATGGGAGCAATGTAACGGAAGGCTTGACGCAGTACGAAGGCACCAAGTACACACTTAGTAATTGACACGGCGCTTTTGGCGTTAAATCATCTACCTTAACGGATGTTTTCACCAGACGCTTACCTGAACAAGACGCTTCTTTACCCGGCGACACGCAGACGCTTTAATTAAACGACGACATGGGAGCAAACGGTAAACGGGTTACCTCGCCAATCGCAGCACAAGGCACCCCAAGGCTATAATTTAGTAATTAACATTAAAGGGCTTTCGGGTTAAACGATTCGGATTCAGCTTAATTCGATGTTTCCTCAGACGGTGACGCTAATTTATCGATCGCTGCGAATAAGACGACTAAACGACCTGACTAACGGACGCTTACCTGGATAAACACCATCCATAAGCTCACCTGGCGATGAAGACGCTTTATCAACGACGACATAGCAACTAACGGTTACCGGACGCGGTAATAAGGCAATTCGGCACACATAACTTAGCAATTAATATCGGCACTTTGGTTAACGACCACCAACTCAACGGACGCTTTCAGACGCAGACGCTTACCTGAACGTGACGCTGTTTAGCCAGACGACCAAACGACCGACTACTGGACGCTTCTTTACCTGGTGACGCTTTCACCTAAATCGACATTTACCCGACCATTCATTACCTGGTATCGGCTTAATTAACGACGCCACTCGGTATGACATCAAGACGCCTGACTAAACGGATGACATGGAGCAACTAACGGCCGCCCTGACGCGGTAATAAGGCACCTTGTTGCCACTTTAGTACCCGACACGGCGTCAGTTAAACGACTTACCCGCCTAATGGACGCTTTCGGCTGACACGCCCACTCAACGGACGCTTATCAGACGATGACTAAACGACCAAATTTCAAAGGATACCTTTACTCAAGACGATCAGCATTTACCTGACTCAATCTGAAGCTCACCGGTGACACCCACCTGAACGACGCTTTCACCCGGCAGGACACGCAGATGCTCCCATCAACCACGCATGGGAGCAAACTAAGAACGCAAGCCAACGACGGCACAAGGCACCCGCGAAGTCATGCCAACCAGCAACCACGGCGCTTTCGCCAACTGGACTGGATTTTACCTGAACGGACGCTTACCGTAAGACGCTTACCTGAATGACGCTATATCGTAAAGACGACCAAACGACCAATCAATCTGGATTACCACCTGGCACGATCAATCTGGCTACCTGAACGGATGCTTTCACCTTTGGTGACGACCGAATTAACTGACGAACGACGCTTGCCAGGACGCTTACCTGAACGGATGGTAGCATACACCGGCAATACAACTTAGGAATTACACGGCGCCTTTGCCAATAACCTGACTTGATCAACGGACGCTTTACCCAGACGACTGACCACTCATCTGGACTAACGGATGCTTTACCCAGGACGTAATTAAACGACCCGACCACCTGACCAACGGACGCTTTACCCAAAGACGCTTCACCTGACCACCCGAACGGACGCCTTCATAAAGATCGCCTAATTCGACCCGACCAACGGACGCTTACCCCAGATGACCCAACCTGACCAACCTGACGCTTGGCAGACGCTAATTCGACCAATTGACCTGACACTCTCACCGTATCACTACCCGACCCGACCATCAGGGATGTCATTAACGACCAGACCACCAACGGATGGTTAAACGATCCACCCGACCAACGGACGCTTTACTCGACATTTATCAATGACCTTAATCTGGACGCTATCGCAGACAACTAACAACGGCGCTTACCTTAAGACGTGACCAACGACCGCCTGAACGGACGCCGCTTTTGCTAAATTTATCCGACTAACCTTAATCTGATGTTTTACCCGCTATTTATCAACGACCCGACCAACGACGCTTACCCGCACGACTAAACGACCAATTAAATCCGATGACATGGAGAAACGAACCAGCGTCGTGACGCAACAAGGCACCCTGGTGTCACAACTTAGCAACCGACATTTGCCGCCCGACCAAACGGCTTTACCTGAACAGATGCTTTCACCCGGTACCACACGCCCGCCTGACCAACCAATATGGAGCAAACGGCAAACGGGTTGCTTGATGCACAAGGCAATCTCAAGCATTGCCAACTTAGCAACTGACACGGCGCCTTCACTAAACGACCCGACCCGACCCATTGTCAAGTAGCCTGGGTGACCCACAACCAGTGCCTCCGCACGAACCGGCGATGACGCTGTGGAAGCCATTCCGGAGCGTCCGTGAGCTCCGAATTGAGTGCCGTAACGGCAAAATGTGCGTAT
The DNA here is from genome assembly GCA_034641835.2 of Pinus albicaulis. NCBI lineage: Eukaryota > Viridiplantae > Streptophyta > Pinopsida > Pinales > Pinaceae > Pinus > Pinus albicaulis. The sequence continues at coordinate 120,376 of JAXQQM020080972.1, forward strand.
TGACGGGACGCATCTAACCGAGACAGCTTGGGAAGTGGATTGGACACAGAAGCTCGAGGGACGGTCTAAACTGATTTGTAGTGCCGATTTGAGTGCCCGCAACACTTGGGTGAAGCAGTGTGATATTCCCAAGGTGAATCGATGATTGTAAATGATTACCGTAGGGCTACTTGATGGTTGACAAGCCCAGGCTTGTCAAAGGCTAACTTGCCTTCTCCAAGGAGCAGGCGTTCGCCGGGATTTAACGTTGTTTACATTTACTGTCATTATTACCGTGAATATCCCCTCCTCGTATGTATGGAGCATACCAGGGATTGATAATGATGTTTATGTTTATTTCCCGTATATCGAGAGAACTTTGTTAATAACTAACAAGTGTTGTTGCCATGTAGTCTATATACTTGAGTATTTGGAAAAAGAAAAAAGTACAAGAGTGCCGCACCCGTCTATAGCGTGGCTGAAAGACACACCGAAGGTATAGGGGCGTGAAAATAGGCACACCGGTGGTCACAACTTAGCATTTTCGATACGGCCTCCTCACACCTAATTAACCCGAACGTTGCTTTCTGCGCTCGCATGGCACGACTCTGCCCGCCCTAACGAGGCACAAAGGAGCAAACGACACCCACAGTACGAACGCACGTCAAGGCACGTAGGCTAAATACAACTAGCATTTTTTATACTACTTCCCTTCACACGACCCGACCCGAACACGTTCGGCGCCTTCACACCCGCACGACCTCGACCTGCCCGAACGAAGGCAATAAGGGAGCAAACGGAAAACCGGTCACACGAATGTGCACACATACTGCGCTCACAACTTAGCATGAGCACGGCTTCTTTACCCGCACGACCCGACCCGACCCGCCCGAACGAAGGCACAAGGAGCACCGAAACTACGCGCGAACGTGCACAAGGCACGCCAAGCACAATTTAGCATTTTTACACGCCGCCCTCGCGCCGTCCGACCCGAACGCGTTTTTCCTTGGGCGCCTCACGCAACCCGACCCGACCGAACGTGTTTCCCCTCGTTTCGAAGGTATGCATCCCGCAGGTGCATCAAAATCAAGGCCGGTCTCGATCTCGGTTCCTCGGTGAGCAGGATCTTTGCCAGATCATTGTGGTATGAAACGTTCCAATAGATGAGGAAACTGCATCTGTGAACTCCCACGCATCATCCTATCCAAAGCGTTGGCAAGCATACTTGTGTGCCCACGAGTGCCACCACAAGTTGTTCTCACCACACTGCACAGAGGTCATGAATGTGCTCGTAAGTGCTCATCCAACCAATGCCTTGTTGCTCAAAGTGAACAACGTCCATCGACCCCATCTATGAAAGATCTCCATGTATAGCACCACTGACAATCGATCATGTGACATATTCCTTCTTGACACTCCTCCATGATGCTCATAAGTGGGCACCGGTAAGTACTGCATAATGTCTCCACGCGTATCACCTTGCATACCCTCGTGTCAATGTACATGACTTTGGTTGCCCCGTGTCCATCAGAGTAGACTCGCCTCAACCCTAGTCACCATCATGTGTATAGTGTACGAGTTAAGTGCCCTCGGTCATACACCATCACCATCATGGGTACTTCCTCCGGGGGCTTCTCCCAGCTAAGGTGCAAGAGTTCCTTCTGGTTGTAAGCCATGAAGAAAGTCTCTTGAGGAGCAATGTGCTGCCCTACCACCAGAAGCGAGTCAGGTCATGTAGGGCACACAACCGATTTCCATGTGGCTAAGCATGACCGAGTATCTCAGAGATCATCAAGTTCCACCCTTGTCACGGGGTGAACCTACTAGAGAAGCGAAGGTCACAAATTTCACACAGCCTACAACAATGCTCCCCTTGCTTCTCAATGTACAAGGTTCCATCATAATGTCAGGAAAGGAGGTCCTCCATGGTGTGGAAAAGAAGTCATCTTCAGCACCATCACACATGCGGTCCATCTCCCGGATACTCGATTAGCTCTGACCATGTCTTCATGAAGAATCTCTAAGCGAGTGTCCCTCCGTCCTCATGATATGCATGACTGCTTCCCGATGCGGAGTACACTTTGCTCTTAAAGTTCCTCCTCGTCTGTTGTCACTTGCAAGAAATTTTCACATGTGGTTCATCCCAATGCACCAATGACGCGGTCCGAGTTCAAACGTTCCACGAGTTCTTCCTCGATCATATCCGCATCCTCAGCATCCCTCCCGAATCATCCATCTCCCCGTGCTTACTTTGTTCATGTGGCCACTGGTCAACTGTTCATCAAGTCCGTCCTCGACTTCTACCACATACGCAACATCTGGCAACGAGAATCGTCCACCATCAATGCTTGTAATGTACTTGGTCTGTCCAACTTGTTCCTTGACTTCTTCCTTGACTTCAATCCATCTACGACATCCTTTGGATTTCGCCCACGGTGGGCTTCACCTACATGCTTCCTCTTTCAAGGTCTGCGAGCTTGGCTTATCAATTAACTTCCTTCGCTCTTCTTCCACCTTGTCCATTTTACGCTCGGAGAATTCTCACTTTCTTCATAAGTCGAAACATTTCATCTTTTCTCATTTTGAGATGTCTCACTCTTGCACAATGTATCGATAGTCTGACTCGCCTCATCAAAATCCTTTTCCGCCTTCGACCTCTCTTTATTTCTTTGAAGTTTTCATTTCCAATGAAACAAACTCATCCATCAAGCTTCAATACCACACCTTGTATTTTCTTGCAGTATCCACAACAATAATAATAATAATAAAACACAAAAATGTAACAAATTACCATTGTCACGCCCTTATACCTGTGGTAATCTCCCCAACCCAGCTCTATAGACGGGTGCGGCACTGCCTTATTTTTTCTCTTTTTCAAATGCTCAATAAGTAGACTACGCCTAACTCAACACTTGTTTAATTAATCTTCAGTGCTCTTGTGCGGAAATAAAAACGACAATAAACATCAATATCAAAGCCACATGAACGCCCATACATTCCCAAGGGAGGGGCAAATCCCGTTAATAGAAATCCTGCCAAATTATTATGCTTCAATAAATATATTTTAATCTCATAATAACTATACAACCAAGCCTCCATAAACCATTTATGCTTCTTGCCAAATATTACTTGTACTGGGTCCTAGCCTTAACGACTTCCCAACGATGCAAAAAATCCAAGACCCCAAAATTCCCTTTCGAACATGTTTAGAAGTACGCGATGCAGTTCGGTGGGTCACTCGGGTCCTGAGACGCCCTCGGCACCACCGAGCCGCGTTTCCGCACGCGGGTCACCGGTCCACCCGATGCACGCGTTCGACCGAAGCCGGCTCCTGGCGACGAACTCGCGCCTTCGGACACGTGCAGCGCGTGCGGGACGCGGGCGCGCCGCACGAACCCGACTCGACACGAACGCGCCCGCCACCGGGTACTTGTTCTCCACGGCGTCTGCGGAAGGAACAGAGCTCCACCATGCACTAAGCACGCACCGCACGCGCCCGCGGAAGGAACCCGACTCGACTGGGGTCGAACGCGGGCGAGTTTTGCAGGCACAAACCCGGACTCCGTTTCCTGGCGCTGCCGGCTTCGCCTCCACCCTCGACCTTCGCTGCGGCTCGAGCATTAGCTTGCCAATCGGGTGGAATCAACAAGATGTTGATGTCCCTTCTTTCTTTCCTTTATCGTCCACATCGCACGTCCTCCTTTCGTATGTGCCTTTGCCCACACATTGCTTCCATGGGTGGGGCTTGACCCTTATAAGGCCGACCCGGTAAACGCCCCGCAAAAGCCTTGGTTCTGATGGCATTTCCTCCTTAGCGCGGCTTGCCACCACGAGCGGGGCCTATAAAAACCTCCAAGCCAACACACGGCCATTTTTGGACGCGTTTATGCAAATCGCTCCTAAACGTCGCACGGTCACCATGATAACGTACTTAGTAGCCGAACGATGTTTCGTCGTCGGCGCGCCCGTCCCCAACCTTGGCCGGCTTGGTTTTCGTCGTTCGTCGCCATCCCGCCGGCCTTCCAACGCCTTCGTCGTCGTCCTCGGCTCGTGGGCCTTACGAGGGCGGTTTCCGTCGCGGCGGGCGTATAATTGGACGGTGTCCATTGACGGGGACATGGGGAAACCTTACATTTCCCACGGATTGGAGCCTTGTCGTCACGGCGGGCGAAGCCACAATCACGCCCCTAGACCTCCGGTGACCTTTCCAACGTGCTATAGTGACGGGGTGCGGCACTGCATTGCTTCTCCTTTTCGCCCAATACTCAAGTATGTGAACTACGCCTTCAACACACTTGTTAAATTAGTTAATCCAAATGTTCTAACCAATGTGCGAAGAAACAGACATCATCATCACATCCCCAGTGTACGCCCATACATACAAGGGAGGGGCAACTCCCCGATTAATAATGGAGTGCTGCCCAGATAATATGTTTTCATAAACAAAATAGAGTATAAGTTCCAATCAATAAAAGACCCCTTTGCTCTTTGGCAAGGCAAATCACTTTTTGTCCAAGCTTACAATGCTTGACAATCATTAACTAGCCCACAACAATCGTTCTGACACTAAATTCACTAGAATATCACATAAAAGCGCTTGCGTCTTTGCCGTGTCACTCGGGTCGGCCTTGCAATTATTTCAGACC
>JAXQQM020080972.1:130000-132500 GCA_034641835.2 Pinus albicaulis
GCATCGACAGCCTCCATCCGCTTCCCTCCCGGCAATTTCAAGCACTCTTTAACTCTCTTTTCAAATTCCTTTTCATCTTTCCCTCGCGGTACTTGTTCGCTATCGGTCTCTCGCCCGTATTTAGCCTTGGATGGAATTTACCACCCAATTAGGGCTGCATTCCCAAACAACCCGACTCGCCGACAATGCCTCGTGATGCGGCAGGGTCCCGGCCCGACAGGGCTGTCACCCTCTCAGGCGCCCCCTTCCAAGGGACTTGGCCCGGGTCCGCCGCTGAGGACGCTTCTACAGACTACAATTCAGGCGACGCTGCCACACGATTTTCATGCTGGGCTCTTCCCGGTTCGCTCGCCGCTACTAGGGGAATCCTTGTAAGTTTCTTTTCCTCCGCTTAATTATATGCTTAAACTCAGCGGGTGTTCTCGCCTGAGCTGAGGTCGCAAGTTGGAGCTAAATCCGCCCTACCCAATGGGAGGACAAGAGAGAGCAAAGCAAGTTCCAGGGATGCCACACAGAGCCCGCATCGGCTAACGCCGACTGCCCAACCAAGGGGACAAGATCACCGCTTGCCGACGCACGCCACGAAACATCGCCTGCCACATTTCAGCCAACCGCACCGCATTGGGCACGGACGACCACCTCCGCTGCTCCCCACCATATTGCAAGGAGCGCGTTTGATTGGGATGCGACGCCCAGACAGACGTGCCCTCGACCGAAGCCTCGGGCGCAAATTGCGTTCAAAAACTCGATGATTCACGGGATTCTGCAATTCACACTAAGTATCGCATTTTGCTACGTTCTTCATCGTAACAAGAGCCGAGATATCCGTTGCCGAGAGTCTTTTCCATGTGTTACCAAAATATCGCACCCCCACGAGAAATGGCTAAAAGCCAACCCAACGTACAATGCGTCGCAACAAGTCCCCTTCCCCCTTAAGGCAACCGCACTCCATAACCCACTCACCAAAGGGAAGGGGCTCGAACAAGCAAGAAGAGCTACTTTCCAAACCCCGTGCCTTTTCAAAAAGGGTAGAATTGTAAAGAACGATGACGGAGACAGACTAGGGTGGCCACCCTGAAACTCGCACTTCTTTTCGTCCTTCACTAACATCAAGCCCACTACAACTCCCCCTTTTTTCTCTGTAAAGACGGGGGTCGGAACGAGGAAAGTAAGAAAAACACATGAAAGAAAGAGAAACAAAATTTTCCACCCACTCAAAGGAGGAGGCCCAAACAGATAACAAACACTTCGCGAGCCCCGCGCCCTCGCAAAAGGGGGGGAATCGCAAGGAACGACAATCGGGAAGGACTAGGGTGGCCAACCCAGGAGCTCGCGCTGCCTTTCATCCTTCGCGAATGCCAATCCTCAACGATTCACCCTTTTCTCCATAAAGCTAGGGGCCGAAAGGAGGAAGAGAAAAAAGCAACCCAAAAAGAGAAAATAAAAAAGAGAACCAAAACATGGCCGAGGCTCAAACACAAAACAGGCTTTCAAGGCCCCGTGCCCTCGCAAAAAGGCGGGAACTGCACAGATCGACGACCGAGAAGGACTAGGGCGGCCACCCCAGCAGGAACTCGCGCTGCTTTTTCATCCTTCCGAAAACGTCAAAATCCACGGCAATCCCACCTTTTCTCCGTAAAGCTAGGGGGAACAAAACGAATCACAAGGGGAGGCTCAAACATAGTACAAGATTTTCCAAGCCCTGTGCCTTAGCAAAAAAGGGGGGAACTGCAAGGAACGACGACCGAGAAGGACTAAGGTGGCCAACCCAGGAGTTTGCACTGCTTTTCATCCTTCTCCGACACCGACCCACAACAATTCTTGCTTTTCTCCATAAAGCTGGGGACCGGAAGGGAAGAAAACGACGACAGGAAAGAAAGAAATACCAAGCATTACCCACCATAACACTCGCGACAAAAATCCAAATTGAGAGAAAGGGGGCCAAATTTCAAGCAACGATAGCTAGAAAAATAGAGGGCCACCGCCGTGCGAGGGGACGTTGGCTTCACCAAAAAGAAGGAAAACAAGGCACCCAATCAAAAGCATCCCACGTTTTCGCACCCTTCCACATGCTACATTGCGCCGCAACATCCTTTCTATCTACACGACATAACAAGCAACAATCAAACAACCAAGCAGAGACAAGCCACAACCTAAACTTGACCACTAGAAAAGCCGAGGGCCCCGACGAGACAAGTCCCTAGAACGCGTTACTAATGAGAGGTAAATGATCCCCCAACCCACACAAGGCTTCAGACAAAAAATGCACTAATAGCAAACCCACCCCGCTATTGCACATCTCCGTGTACAGGAAACCCGACAACCTTTCCAGCCAAAAATTCAAGGGGGCCCAAACAACTAAAACTCCAAAGATGAGTTATCGCAGGAAGACACTCAATGCTGGATAAAGCCCAGGGCCACAAATATGCCGGTGGTGCAACGTCACACCCTAAAAAGAGGGAAGCCCCCAAAGTGCACACTACAACGCTATTGCAACAAT
>JAXQQM020080972.1:137500-150000 GCA_034641835.2 Pinus albicaulis
AGGACAAGCATGGCCAACATTACCGCTTATGCGCTACCGAGTGGGGATGGAGAGAAGATGAGAGTCGACGACCCTACAAATGACCCAAGGCCACTCTTCAGGCACACCCGAACAAGCAACTCAGTTACCAACCCACCTTTCACACGAAAATCCAACCCCTCCCCCCACCAAAAGGGGAGGAGGTGAACAATATAACGAGGAGCCGATTTCACGAAGCCAACGAGACAAAAGCCCACCTCTCCAACCCACCAAAAAGAGAGAAGGTGAACAATATAGCAAAGAGCCAACATCAACGGAGCCAACGAGCGAGCGAGGGGCACGAGAGAGACATAGGCGACTGGCCAGTTGTCTCAAGGAGCCACACAGAGCGACCTCATCCAACTCTAAGAACATAGAGCGAAAGGGTAACTCTTTTCACATATGCCTCCCAGGACAAGCATGGCCAACATTACCGCTCATGTGCTACCAAGTGGAGATGCAGAGAATATGAATGTCGACCACCCTACAAATGACCCAAGGCCATTCTTCAGGCACACCCGAACAAGCAACTCAATTACCAACCCACCTTTCACACGAAAATCCAACCCCTCCCCCCACCAAAAGGGGAGGAGGTGAACAATATAGCGAGGAGCCAATTTCACGAAGCCAACGAGACAAAATCCCACCTCTCCAACCCACCAAAAAGGGAGGAGGTGAACAATATAGCGAAGAGCCAACATCGACGGAGCCAACGAGCGAGCAAGGGGCACGAGAGCGACATAGGCGACTGGCCAGTTGTCTCAAAGAGCCACACAGAGCGACCTCATCCTACTCTGAAAACACAGAGCGGAAGGGCAACTCTTTTCACATATGCCCCCCAGGACAAGCATGGCCAACATTACCGCTCATGCGCTACCGAGTGGGGATGGATGTCGACGACCCTACAAATGACCCAAGGCCACTCTTCAGGCACACCCGAACAAGCAACTCAGTTACCAACCCACCTTTCACACGAAAATTCAACCCCTCCCCCCACCAAAAGGGGAGGAGGTGAACAATATAGCGAGGAGCCGATTTCACGAAGCCAACGAGACAAAAGCCCACCTCTCCAACCCACCAAAAAGGGAGGAGGTGAACAATATAGTGAAGAGCCAACATCGACGAAGCCATCGAGCGAGCAAGGGGCACGAGAGCGACATAGGCGACCGGCCAGTTGTCTCAAGGAGCCACACACAGCGACCTCATCCAACTCCGAGAACACAGAGCGAAAGGGTAACTCTTTTCACATATGCCTCCCAGGACAAGCATGGCCAACATTACCGCTCATGTGCTACCGAGTGGGGATGGAAAGAAGATGAGAGTCGACGACCCTACAAATGACCCAAGGCCACTCTTCAGGCACACCCAAACAAACTACTCATTTACCAACCCACCTTTCACACGAAAATCCAACCCCTCCCCCCAGAAGCAAGCAAAAAGGGAGGAGAAGAACAATATAGAGAAGCGCCGACATCGACGGAGCCAACGACCGACATAGCAAAACGTTGATTTCAACAGAACAAACATGCGACCAAGGGGCACGAGAGAGAGTTACCGGAGAGCCGATTTCAACAAAGCTAACAGGCGGCCAGTCATCTCAAGGAGCCACACACAACAACCCCATCCAAATGCTAGAAAACAGAGGGGATGGGAGAGATTGTTCAAACATGCCTCCAAGGACGAGCATGGCCAACATTACCGCTCATATGCTACCGAGTGGTGATGGAGAGAAGAAAGTCGACGACCCTACAAACGACCCAAGGCCATTCTTCAGGCACAACCGAGCAAAACAACTCAATTACCAACCCATCTTTCACACGAAAAGCAAATATGATAAGCGCACCCTCGGACAAAACAGGGTGACCCAAACGCCCCCGTCCGTGCGCCCTCACCCGGGGCGACACGGAGCGCCCCCCCGAACGAACGCACATGGGAGCAAACGGCAAACGGGCCGCGCCGGACGTGCACAAGGCACCCGGGCGGGCACAACTTAGCAAATATGGCATGGGCGCCCTCGGGCCAAACGACCCGACCCGAATGGACGACCTCACCCGGCACGACCAAACGACCCGACCCAAACGAGCGCCCTCACCCGGGGCGACACGACGCGCCCACCCGAACGGACGCACATGGGAGCAAACAGCAAACGGGCCACCCATACGTGCACAAGGCACCCAGACGGTCACCACTTAGCAAATCTGACACGGGCGCCCTTGGGCCAAATGACCCGACCTGAACGAACGCCCTCACCCGGCACGCCCACCCGAACGAACGCCATCACTCGGCGCGACACGACACGCCCGACCCGAACGGACGCACATGGGAGAGAACGGCAAATGGACCGCCCGGACGTGGACAAGGCACTTGAGCGGTCACAACTTAGCAAATCTGACACGGGTGCCCTCGGCCAAACCACCCGACGCGAACGGACGCCCTCACCCAAAACAACACGGCGCGCCCACTCGAACGGACGCACATGGGAGAAAACGGCAAACGGGCCGCCCAGACGTGCACAAGGCACCCGGGCGGTCACAACTTAGCAAATTTGACACGAGCGCCCTCAGGCCAAACGACCCGACCCGAACGGACGACCTCGCCCGGCACGCCCACTCGAACGGACGCCCTCACCCGGCATGACACAGCGCGCCCACCCGAACGGACGCACATCGGAGCAAACGGTAAACGGGCCGCCCGGACGTGCACAAGGCATCCGGGCGGTCACAACTTAGCAAATCTGACACGGGCGCCCTCGGGCGAAACCACCCGACCCGAATGGACGCCCTCACCCGGCACGACATGGCGCGCCCACCCGAACGGACGCACATGTGAGCAAACGGCAAACGGGCCGCCCGGACGTGCACAAGGCGCCCGGGCGGTCACAACTTAGCAAATCTAACACGGGAACCCTCGGGCCAAACAACCCGACCCGAACGGACGACCTCACCCAGCACGACCAAACGACTCGACCCGAACAGACGCCCTCACCCGACACGACATGACGCGCCCACCCGAACGGACGCACATGGGAGGAAACGGCAAACGGGCTGCCCAGACGTGCACAAGGCACTCGGAAGGTCACAACTTAGCAAATCTAACACGGGCGCCCTCGGGCCAAACCACCCGACCCGAACGGACGCCCTCACCCAGCACGCCCACCCGAACAGACGCCCTCACCCGGCGCGACACGGCACGCCCGACCAAACGGACGCACATGGGAACAAACGGCAAACGGGCCGCTCGGACGTGCATAAGGCACCCGGGCAGTCACAACTTAGCAAATCTGACACGGGTGCCCTCGGGCCAAATGACCTGACCCGACCCGAATGGACGCCCTCGCCCGGCATGCCCACCCGAACGGACGCCATCGTGCCGCACGACCAAACGACCCGAACGGACGCCCTCACCCGGCACATCCAAACGAATCAACCAGAACGGACGCCCTCACCGGGCACGACCAAACGACCTGACCCGAACGGACGCACATGGGAGAAAATGGCAAACAGGGCGCCCGAACGTGCACAATGCACCCGGGTGGTCACAACTTAACAAATCTAACAAGGGCGCCCTCGGCCAAACCACCCGACCCGAACGGACGACCTCACCCCGACACGACCAAACGACTCGACCCGAACGAACACCCTCACCCGGCACGACACGACGCGCCCACCCGAACAGACGCACATGGGAGCAAACGGCAAACGGGCCACCCGAACATGCACATGCAACGGCAATACAACTTAGCAACCGATACGAGCGCAGGGCCCAAACCACTCGAATCGAACTTTCTTATAAAAAAGACGCCCACACGAACGGACGCCCTCACCCGGCGCGACACGGCACGCCCGACCAAACGAGCGCACATGGGAGCAAACTGCAAACGGCCCGCCCGGACGTGCACAAGGCACCCGGGCGGTCACAACTTAGCAAATCTGACACGGGCGCCCTCGGCCCGAACGACCCGACCCGACCCGAACGGACGCCCTCGCCCGGCACGCCCACCCGAACGCACGCCATCGTGCCGCACGACCAAACGACCCAACAGACGCCTCTCACCCGACACGGCTCGCTGATCCCACTGAACCAGATTTCTCACATTCGCACAACCAATCATCCACCTTAATCTGACGCATATGAGCAATGAAGAGACAAGCCACCCTGGACGTGCATAAGGCACCCGGCTGGCCAACTTAGCAAACTGACATTTGGGAACCCCTGCCAAATGATCCGACCGACCCGAACTAGACGCCCTCACCCGCACACCCACCCGACCCGACGCCCCCTTGGCCCAAACGACCCGACCCGACCAACTGACCCGACAATTCTAAGACGACCGAACGACCTGACTGACCTGGGACGCCTCATCCCAAGACGACCAAACGACCCGACCAAACGTACGTACATGGGAGTAGTACTAGTTGTCGCCTTGACGCGCACAATCTCTGGTGTAAATAACTGTTAACTGACACGCGCCATGCCAACGACCCGACCCGACCCGAACGGACGCCCTCACCCAGCACGCCCACCCGAACGGACGCCTTCGGGCCAAACGACCCAACCCGACCCGAACGGATGCCCTCACCCTGCACGACCAAACGACCCAACCTGAACAGATGCCCTCACCCGGCACGACCGAACGACCCGACCCTAACGGACGCCCTCACCCGGCACGACCGAGCGACCCGACCCGAACGAACACCCTCACCCGCCACGATCGAACGACCCTACCCGAATGAACGCCCTCACCCGGCATGACACGGCACGCCCGACCAAACTGACGCACATGGGAGCAAATGGAAAATGGGTCGCCCGGACGTGCACAAGGCACTCGGGCGGTCACAACTTAGTAAATCTGACACGGGCGCCCTCGGGCCAAATGACCCGAACGGAGGCCCTCGCCCGGCACGCCCACCCGAACGGACACCATCGTGCCGCATGACCAAACGACCCGAACGGACGACCTCACCCAGCACGACCAAACAACCCAACCCGAATGGACACCCTCACCCAGCACGACCAAACGACCCGACCCGAACGAACGCACATGGGAGCAAACGGCAAACGGGCCGCCCGGACGTGCACAAGGCACCTGGGCGGTCACAACTTAGCAAATCTGACACGGGCGCCCTCGGGCCAAACGACCTGACCAGACCCGAACGGACGCCCTCACCCTGCACGACCGAACGACCCGACCTGAACAGACGCCCTCACCCGGCACGACCGAACAACCCGACCCGAACGGACGCCCTCACCCGGCATGTCCGAACGACCCGACCCGCACAAACGCCCTCACCTGGCATGACTGAACGACCCGACCCACACGGACCCGCACGGACGCCCTCACCCGGCACGACCAAATGACCCGAGCCGAATGGACGCCCTCACCCGGCACGACCAAACGATCTGACCAAACAGACACACATGGGAGCAAACGGCAAACGGGCCGCCCGTATGTGCACAAGGCACCCGGGCGGTCACGACTTAGCAAATCTGACACGGGCGCCCTCGGGCCAAATGACCTGACCCGACCAGAACGGACGCCCTCACCCGGCATGACTGAACGACCCGACCCGACCCGACACCCTCACCCGGCACGACCAAATGACCCGACCCGAACGAACACCCTCACCCGACGCGCCCGACCAAACGGACGCACATGGGAGCAAACGGAAAACGGGCCGCCCGGATGTGCATAAGGCACCCGGGCGGTCACAACTTAGCAAATCTGACACGGGCGCCCTCGGGCCAAACGACCCGACCCGACCCGAACAGACGCCATCACCCGGCACGCCCACCCGCATGGACACCCTCGGTCCAAACGACCCGACCCGACCCGAACGGATGCCCTCACCCAGCACAACCAAACGACCCGACCCGAATGGCCGCCCTCATCCGGCAAGACCAAACGACCCAACCAAACAGACGCACATGGGAGCAAACAGCAAACGGGCCGCCCGGACGTGCACAAGGCACCAGGGCGGTCACAACTTAGCAAATCTGACACGGGCGCCCTCGGGCCAAACGACCCGACCCGACCCGAACGGACGCCCTCACCCGGCACGCCCACCCGAACGGACACCTTCGGGCCAAACGACCCGACCCGAACCGAACGGACGCCCTCACCCGGTACGACCAAATGACCCGACCCGAACGGACGCCCTCACCCGGCGCGCCCGACCAAACGGACGCACATGGGAGCAAACGGCAAACGGGCCACCCGGACGTGCACAAGTCACCTGGGCGGTCACAACTTAGCAAATCTGACAAGGGCGCCCTCGGGCCAGACGACCCGACCCAACCCGAACGGACGCTCTCACCCGACATGCCCACCCGAACGGACGCCCTCGGGCCAAAGTCCCGACCCAACCTGAACGGACGCCCTCACCCGGCACGACCAAATGACCTGACCTGACCCGAACGGACGCCCTCACCTGGCACGCCCACCCGAACGGACGCCCTCGGGCAAAACGACCCAACCCGACCCGAACGGACGCCCTCACCCGGCACGACCAAACGACCCGACCCGAACGGACGCCCTTGGGCCAAACGACCCGACCCGACCCGAACGGATGCCCTTGGGCCAAATGACCCGACCTGACCTGAACGGACGCCCTTGGGCCAAACGACCCGACCCGACCCGAACGGACGCCCTTGGGCCAAACGACCCGACCCGACCCGAACGGACGCCCTTGGGCCAAACGACCCGACCCGACCCGAACGGACGCCCTTGGGCCAAACGACCCGACCCGACCCGAACGGACGCCCTTGGGCCAAACGACCCGACCCGACCCGAACGGACGCCCTCACCCGGCACGACCAAACGACCCGACCCGAGCGGACGCCCTCACCCGGCACGACCAAACGGACGCACATGAGAGCAAACGGCAAATAGGCCGCCCGGACGTGCACAAGGCACCCGGGCGGTCACAACTTAGCAAATCTGACACGGGCGCCCTCGGGCCAAACGACCCGACCCGACCCGAACGGACGCCCTCACCCGGCACGCCCACCCGAACGGATGACCTCACCCGGCATGACCAAACGACCCGACCCAACCCGAACGGACGCCCTCACCCGGCACGCCCACCCGAACGGACGCCCTCGGGCCAAATGACCCAACCCGACCCGAACGGACGCCCTCACCCGCCACGACCAAACGACCCGACCGAACGGACGCCCTTGGGCCAAATGACCCGACCCGACCCGAACAGACGCCCTTGGGCCAAATGATCCGACCTGACCTGAACGGACGCCCTTGGGCCAAATGACCCGACCCGACCCGAACGGATGCCCTTGGGCCAAACGACCCGACCCGACCCGAACGGACGCCCTCACCCGGCACGACCAAACGACCCGACCTGAACGGACACCTTACCCGGCACGACCAAACGGACGCACATGGGAGAAAACGAAAAACAGGCCGCTCGGACGTGCATAAGGCACCCGGGCGGTCACAACTTAGCAAATCTGACACGGGCGCCCTCCAACCGAACGGCTCGACCCGAACGGACGCCCTCACCCGGCCGAACGGACGCACATGGGAGCAAACGGCAAACGGGTCGCTCGGACGTGCACAAGGCACCCGGGCAGTCACAACTTAGCAGATCTGATATGGGTGCCCTCGGCCCAAACGACTCGACCCGAACGTGTTCGGCCGGGCGCCCTCACCCAGTGCGGCAGGGTGCGCCCGACCCGACCCGAACGCGTTTGACCCAGCACCCTCACCCGGCGCGCCGGACCCGACCCGAACGCGTTTGGCCCGGCACCCTCACCCAGCGTGTCTAACCCGACCCGAACGCCTTTGGCCGGGCACCCTCACCCGGCGCGCCCAACCCGACCCGAACGCGTTTGGCTGGGCGAGTCGGGTGACCCACGACTGGGCGCCTCTACACGAACTACACGACAGTGCGGAAGCCATTCCAGGAGCGTCCGGAGTCGGAATTGAGTGCTGTAAATTGCAGAATGTGCGTATTAACGAGCTGCATCTAACCGTATAGTTGGGAAGCGGATTGGACACACAGGGAGCTCGAGGGACGGTCTAAACTGATTTGCAGTGCCGATTTGAGTGACCCGGCAGCACTTGGGCAGTTTTGTGCAGGATATTCCCAAGGTGAATTCTGATGATTTAAATGATTGCTGTAGGCGAGTTTGATGGTTCACAAGCCTTAGAGATTGGTCAAAAGGCTAACTTGCCTTGCCAAGGAGCAGAAGTGGCTTCTGCTGGATTGGAACTTATTATTTCATATTTATGAAACGTATTATCGTTCGGACTCATTATTAACAGGGAATTGCCCCTCCCTTGTATGTATGAGCATACTTGTGGATTGATAATGATGTTTATGTTTATTTCCGTATATCGAGAGAACCTTTGGTTAATAACTAACAAGTGTTGCTAAAGGCGTAGTCTATATACTTGAGTATTTGGAAAAAGAAAAAAGTACGGTAGTGCCGCACCCGTCTATAGCCTGGTTGAAAGGCACCGAAAGTATAGGGGCGTGACAACTAGGCACACGGGCGGTCACAACTTAGCATTTTCGATACGGCCTCCCTCGCACGACCTGACACGAACACGTTTCCTTGGGCGCCCTCACACGGCACGACCTGACCCGCCCTAACGAAGGTACAAAGGAGAAAACAACAATCCGGTCGTACGAACGTGCACAAGGCACAGGGGCGGTCACAACTTAGCATTTTTTATACGGCCTCCCTCACACGACCCGACCCGAACACGTTTCCTTGGGCGCCCTCACACGGCACGACCTAACCCGCCCGAATGAAGGCACAAGGGAGCAAACAGAAAACGAGTCGCACGAACGTGCACAAGGCACACGTGCAGTCACAACTCAGCATTTTTTATACGACCCCCCTCACAGGGCACGACCCGACCCGACCCGCCCGAACGAAGGCACAAGGGAGCAAATCGGAAACTGGCCACGCGAACGTGCACAAGGCACGCGGGCGGTCACAACTTAGCATTTTTTATACGGCCGCCCTCACACGACCCGACCCGAACGCGTTTCCTTGGGTGCCCTCACGCGACCCGACCCGACCGAATGCGTTTCCTTGCTCGAAGGTATGCATCCCATAGTGCATCAAAATCAAGACCAGTCTCGATCTCAGTTCCTGAGTGAACCAGATACTGCAAGATCATTGTAGTATGAAGCCTCCAATGAATGAAACTCCATCATGAACTCCCACGCATCATCCTATCCAAAGCGTTGGCAAGCATACTTGTATTTCCCATGAGTGCCACCACAAGTTGTTCTCACCCTGCAAGTCATATGAATGTGCTCATAGGCTGCTCATCCAACCAATGTCTTGTTGCTCAAAGTGAACAACGTCCATCAGCCCATCTATAAAAGATCTCCATGTAGCACCAACAATCGATCATGCTCAGCATATTCCTTCTTGACACTCCTCCATGATGCTCATAAGTGGGCACCCGGTAAGTGCACCTGCATAATGTCTCCACATAATGTCCTGCCATGCCCTCGTGTCAATGTACATGACTTTGGTTTCCCATGTGTCCATCAAGAGTAGACTCGCCTCAACCCCAGTCACCATCATGTGTATAGTGTACAGGCTAAGTGCCCTCGGTCACTTCTACCATCATCATCATGGGTACTTCCTCCAAGGCTTCTCCCCTGCTAAAGGTGCACCAAGAGTTCCTTCTTGGTTGTAAGCCATGAAGAAGTCTACCCAGACAATGTGCCCTACCACCAAGGCAGTCCATGAGTCATGCCAGGCACCTAGCCAGTTTCCATGTGGCTAAGCATGACCTGTATCTATCACAGAGATCATCAATTTCCACCCTTGTCACGGGAATTTGAACCTACTAGAGCGAGGTCACAAATTTCCCTATCAAGGCCTACAACAAGAAATGCTCCCCTTGCTTCCCCAATGTAAAAGGTTCCATCATAGTCATCCGAGGAAAGGTCCTCCATGGTATTGGAAAAGAAGTCATCTTCTTTCCCATCCCTGCATACGGTCCATCTCCCAGATGCTCGATTGAAACACGAGCCATGTCTTCATGAATAATCTCTAAGCGAGTGTCCTCCGTCCTCATCAATGTCTGCAATGCTTCTGATCCTGGTACCGCCTGCTCATAAAGTTCCTCCTCGATCATTGTCACTTCTGCAACATTTTCATGTGGTTCATCCCCCAATGCCTGCAATATGCTTGGTCCAGGTTCAACTTGTTCCACGAGTTCTTCCTTGATCATATCCACATCCTCAACATCCTCCCCAAAATCATCCATCACCGATGCTTGCGATGTGCTTGGCCCTAGTCCAACCTGTTCATCAAGTTCGTCCTTGACTTCTACCACATCTGCAACATCCTTGTGAGAATCATCCACCATCAATTCTTGTAATGTGCTTGGCCCTAGTTCAACTTGTTCATCAGCTTCTTCCTTGACTTCAATCACATCTACAACATCCTTTGGTTCCTTGAGAAGCTTATCAAGTAACTTCCTTCACTCTTCTTCCACCTTGTCCATTTCTGCTCGGAGAATTCTCACTTTCTTCATAAGTCGAAACATTTCATCTTTTCTCATGCCAGATGTCCTCCTCTTGCACAATGTATCAATGGTATGACTTGCCTCATCAAACTCCTTTTCCACTTCCTTCGACTTCTCTTTAATTTCTTTGAAGTTCATTTCCAATGAAACAAACTCATCCATCAAGCTTCAATACCACCTGAAACACTGCAACGGTATCCCTGCTCAATAATAATAATAATAAAAGCCACAAAAATGTAGCTCTGATACCAACTGTCACGCCCTTATACCTGTGGTAGTCTCCCAACCGCTCTATAGACGGGTGCGGCACTACCTTATTTTTCTCTTTTCAAATACTCAATAATTAGACTACGCCTAACTCAACACTTGTTTAATTAATCTTCCAAAGTGCTCCTGTGTGGAAATAAAACAGCAAGAAACATCAATATCAAACCACATGAACACCCATACATTCAAGGGAGAGGCAAATCCCGTTAATAAGTCTGCCCAGTATTATGCTTCAATAAATATGTACAATCTGCAATAACTATACAACCAAGCCTCCATAAACCATTTATGCTTCTTGCCAAATGTGCTTGTACCTGGGTCTAGCCTTAACAGCTTCCCAACAGTGCAAAAAATCCAAAGGAACCCCAAAATTCTCTTTCAGAACATGTTTCTCAAGTCTGCGCGAATTCTATTTCGAGTGGGCCACTCGGGTCACATACGCCCTCGGCACCCAGAACGCGTTTCCACGCACGGGTCACCGGGGTCATGGTCTGCACGCGTTTCCTGAATGCGTTTGACCCGACCCGACCCTGCTGAACGACCTCCGCGCCTTCAAACACTGTTCCGCACGTCCGGAATGCGGGCGTGCTGCACGAACTCGACTCGACCTGAACGTGCACGCCCTGAACACTGTTCTCAACGCAACCTGCGGAAGGAACCCGACTCGACCATGCACTAAACACTGCACCGCACGCGCCTTATGGAAGGAACCCGACTCGACCTGCGCGTGAATGCCGAATGGGTTTTTACCTGACTCGACCCAGACTCTGTTTCCCTGCTGCGGCTCCGCCCTCCACCCTCGACCTTCGCTTTGGCTCAAGCATTAGCCTGCCAATGGTGGAATCAACAAGATGTTGATGTCCTTCTTTCTTTCCTTTATCGTCCATCACACGTCCTCCTTTCGTATGTGCCTTTGCCCACACATTGCTTCCATGGGTGGGGCTTGACCCATATAAGGCCGACCCAGTAAATGCCCATAAATCCTTGGTTACGACGTGGCATTTCCTCCTTAACGTCGGCTTGCCACCACCGCCAGCCTATAAAACCTCCAAGCCAACACACGGCCATTTTTGGACGCGTTTATGCACGTCGCTCCTAAATGTCGCACGGTCACCATGATAACGTTGCATAGTAGCCGAACGATGTTTTCGTCCGTTGGCACGCCCGTCTAACCTTTTGTCGTGGTTTTCGTCATTCATCGCATGTCCACCAAACGCTTCCAACCCCTTCTATCATCGTCCTCGGCTCGTGGGTCTTACAGGGGCGGTTTCCGTCGCGGTGGGCGTATAATTGGACGGTGTCCATTGAGCAGGGACATGGAAACCTTACATTTCGCACAGTTGGGCGACTGTCGTCATGGCGGGGCGAGGAAACCTATCACGCCCCTAGACCTTCGGTGACCTTTCAACCATGCTATAGACGGGGTGCGGCACTATCGTACTTCTCCTTTTCGTAATACTCAAGTATGTAGACTACGCCTTTAGCAACACTTGTTAATTTAGTTAATCAAATGTTCTTTCAATGTGCGGAAAACATGAACATCATCATCACATCCACAGTGTATTCCCATACATACAAGGGAGGGGCAACTCCCAGTTAATAATGGGTTTGCCCGATAATATGTTTCATAAATACGAAATAGAGTATAAGTTCCAATCCAGCAAAAGACCCCCTTTGCTCTTTGGCAAGGAAAGTCACC
>JAXQQM020080972.1:155000-157500 GCA_034641835.2 Pinus albicaulis
CAGGTTTTCAAACCCGCCGAATCACACACATGTTAGACTCGTTGGTCCATGTTTCAAGACGGGCTGAATGGAAAGCCCGCCAACCAACACCACGAACGCGCAGGTGCACACGGCCTGCCATAAGGGCGCGCGCTTCGTCCCTCGACCACCGCACCGACAAACCGACAGGCGGTACTCCACCCGCGCTTGTGACGATGTAGCAGCTCATGTTGGTTTGCACCTAAAGTCGAGCGGCGGACCAGCCTGAGCCGTTCCACATCCGACTGAGATGCATCGACAGCCTCCATCCGCTTCCCTCTCAACAATTTCAAGCACTATTTAACTCCCTTTTCAAAGTCCTTTTCATCTTTCCCTCGCGGTACTTGTTCGCTATCAGTCTCTCGCCTGTATTTAGCCTTGGACGGAATTTACCACCCAATTAGGGCTGCATTCCCAAACAACCCGACTCGCCGACAATGCCTTGTGATGCGGCAGGGTCCCAGCCCGACGGGGCTGTCACCCTCTCAGGCGCCCCCTTCCAAGGGACTTGGCCCAGGTCCGCCGCTGAGGATGCTTCTACAGACTACAATTCAGGCGACGCTACCACCCAATTTTCATGCTGGGCTCTTCCCGGTTCGCTCGCCGCTACTAGGGGAATCCTTGTAAGTTTCTTTTCCTCTGCTTAATTATATGCTTAAACTCAGCGGGTGTTCTCGCCTGAGCTGAGGTCGTAAATTGGAGCTAAATCCGCCCTACCCAATGGGAGGACAAGAGAGAGCAAAGAAAGTTCCAGGGATGCCACACAGAGCCCGCATTGGCTAACGCCGACTGCCCAACCAAGGGGACAAGATCACCGCTTGCCAACGCACGCCACGAAACATCACCTGCCACATTTCAGCCAACCGCACCACATTGGGCACGGACGACCACCTCCGCTGCTCCATAGCATATTGCAAGGAGCGCGTTTGATTGGGATGCGATGCCCAGACAAACGTGCCCTTGACCGAAGCCTCAGGCGCAAATTGCGTTCAAAAACTCAATGATTCACGGGATTCTTCAATTCATACTAAGTATCACATTTCGCTACGTTCTTCATCGTAACAAGAGCCGAGATATCCGTTGCCGAGATTTGTTTCCATGTGTTACCAAAATATCGCACCCCCATGAGAAATGGCTAAAAGCCAACCCAACGTACAATGTGTCGCAACAAGCCCCCTTCCCCCTCAAGACAACCGCACTCCATAACCCACTCACCAAAGGGAAGGGGCTCGAACAAGCAAGAATAGCTGCTTTCCAAACCCCGTGCCTTTTCAAAAAGGGTAGAATTGTAAAGAACGATGACCGAGAAGGACTAGGGTGGCCACCCTGAAACTCGCACTTCTTTTCATCCTTCACGAACATCAAGCCCACTACGAATCCCCCATTTTTCTCCGTAAATATGGGGGTCATAACAAGGAAAGTAAGAAAAACACATGAAAGAAAGAGAAACAAAATTGTCCACCCACTCAAAGGAGGAGGCCCAAACAGATAACAAACCCTTCGCGAGCCCCGCGCCCTCGCAAAAGGGGGGGAATCGCAAGGAACGACAATCGGGAAGGACTATGGTGGCCAACCCAGGAGCTCACACTGCCTTTCATCCTTGCGAATGCCAATCCTCAACGATTCACCCTTTTCTCCATAAAGCTAGGGGCCGAAAGGAGGAAGAGAAAAAACCAACCCAAAAAGAGAAAAGAAAAAAGAGAACCAAAACATGGCCGAGGCTCAAACACAAAACAGGCTTTCAAGGCCCCGTGCCCTCGCAAAAAGGCGGGAACTACACAGATCAATGACCAAGAAGGACTAGGGAGGCCACCCCAGCAGGAACTTGCACTGCTTTTTCATCCTTCCGAAAACGTCAAAATCCACGGCAATCCGACCTTTTCTCCGTAAAGCTAGGGGGAAAAAAATGAATCACAAGGGGAGGCTCAAACACAGTACAAGATTTTCCAAGCCCTGTGCCTTAGAAAAAAAGGGGGGAACTACAAGGAATGACGACCGAGAAGGACTAGGGTGGCTAACCCGGGAGTTTGCACTGCTTTTCATCCTTCTCCGACACCGACCCACAACAATTCTTGCTTTTCTCCATAAAGCTGGGGGCCGGAAGGGAATAAAATGATGACAGGAAAGAAATAAAAACCAAGCATTACCCACCATAACACTCGTGACAAAAATCCAATTTGAGAGAAAGGGGGCCAAATTTCAAGCAACGCTAGCTAGAAAAACAGAGGGCCACCACCGCCCGAGGGGGGCGTTGGCTTAACCAAAAAGAAGGAAAACACGGCACCCAATCAAAATCATCCCACGTTTTCGCACCCTTCCACATACTACATTGCGACGCAACATCCTTTCTATCTACACGACATAACAAGCGGCAATCAAACAACCAAGCAGAGACAAGCCACAACCTAAACTTGACCACTAGAAAAGCCGAGGGCCCCGATGAGACAAGTGCCTAGAGCACGTTACTACTGAGAGGTAAACG
>JAXQQM020080972.1:162500-170273 GCA_034641835.2 Pinus albicaulis
AATCCAACCCCTCCCCCCACCAAAAGGGGAGGAGTTGAACAATATAGTGAGGAGCCGATTTCACGAAGCTAACGAGACAAAAGCCCACCTCTCCAACCCACCAAAAAGGGAGGAGGTGAACAATATAGTGAATAGCCAACATCGACGAAGCCAACGAGCAAGCAAGGGGCACGAGAGCGACATAGGCGTCCGGCCAGTTGTCTCAAGAAGCCACACAGAGCGACCTCATCCAACTCTGAGAACACAGAGCGAAAGGGTAACTCTTTTCACATATGCCTCCCAGGACAAGCATGGCCAACATTACCGCTCATGTGATACCGAGTGGGGATGGAGAGAATATGAATGTCGACCACCCTACAAATGCCCCAAGGCCATTCTTTAGGCACACCTGAACAAGAAACTCAATTTACCAACCCACCTTTCACACGAAAATCCAACCCCTCCCCCCACCAAAAGGGGAGGAGGTGAACAATATAGCGAGGAGCCGATTTCACGAAGCCAACGAGACAAAAGCCCACCTCTCCAACCCACCAAAAAGGGAGGAGGTGAACAATATAGCGAAGAGCCAACATCGACGGAACCAACGAGCAAGCAAGGGGCATGAGAGTGA
Source organism: Pinus albicaulis (assembly GCA_034641835.2). Classification (NCBI taxonomy): domain Eukaryota; kingdom Viridiplantae; phylum Streptophyta; class Pinopsida; order Pinales; family Pinaceae; genus Pinus; species Pinus albicaulis. The sequence goes on from JAXQQM020080972.1 coordinate 163,111, forward strand.
CATAGGCGACCGGCCAGTTGTCTCAAGGAGCCACACAGAGCGACCTCATCCAACTCTGAGAACACAGAGCGGAAGGGTAACTCTTTTCACATATGCCTCCCAGGACAAGCATGGCCAACATTACCGCTCATGCGCTACCGAATGGGGATGGAGAGAAGACGAGAGTCGACGACCCTACAAATGACCCAAGGCCACTCTTCAGGCACACCCGAACAAGCAACTCAGTTACCAACCCACCTTTCACACTAAAATCCAACCCCTCCCCCCACCGAAAGGGGGAGGAGGTGAACAATATACCGAGGAGCCGATTTCACGAAGCCAACGAGACAAAAGCCCACCTCTCCAACCCACCAAAAAGGGAGGAGGTGAACAATATGGCGAAGAGCCAACATCGACGGAGCCAACGAGCGAGCAAGGGGCACGAGAGCGACATAGGCGACCGGCCAGTTGTCTCAAGGAGCCACATAGAGCGACCTCATCCAACTCTGAGAACACAGAGCGGAAGGGTAACTCTTTTCACATATGCCTCCCAAGACAAGCATGGCCAACATTACCGCTCATGCGCTACCGAGTGGGGATGGAGAGAAGACGAGAGTCGACGACCCTACAAATGACCCAAGGCCACTCTTCAGCCACACCCGAACAAGCAACTCAGTTACCAACCCACCTTTCACACGAAAATCCAACCCCTCCCCCCACCAAAAGGGGAGGAGGTGAATAATATAGCGAGGAGCCAATTTCACGAAGCCAACGAGAGAAAAGCCCACCTCTCCAACCCACCAAAAAGGGAGGAGGTGAACAATATAGCAAAGAGCCAACATCGAGGGAGCCAACGAGCGAGCAAGGGGCACGAGAGCGACATAGGCGACCGGCCAGTTGTCTCAAGGAGCCACACAGAGCGACCTCATCCAATTATGAGAACACAGAGCAAAAGGGTAACTCTTTTCACATATGCCTCCCAGGACAAGCATGGCCAACATTACCGCTCATGTGCTACCGAGTGGGGATGGAGAGAAGATGAGAGTCGACGACCCTAAAAATGACCTAAGGCCACTCTTCAGGCACACCCAAACAAACAACTCAGTTACCAACCCACCTTTCACACGAAAATCCAACCCCTCCCCCCACCAAAAGGGGAGGTGGTGAACAATATAGTGAGGAGATGATTTCACGAAGCCAACGATACAAAAGCCCACCTCTCCAACCCACCAAAAAGGGAGGAGGTGAACAATATAGCGAAGAGCCAACATCGACGGAGCCAACAAGAGAGCAAGGGGCACGAGAGCGACATAGGCGACCGGCCAGTTGTCTCAAGGAGCCACACAGAGCGACCTCATCCAACTCTAATAACACAGAGCGAAAGGGTAACTCTTTTCAAATATGCCTCCCATGACAAGCATGGCCAACATTACCGCTCATGTGCTACCGAGTGGGGATGGAGAGAATATGAATGTCGACCACCCTACAAATGACCCAAGGCCATTCTTCAGGCACACCCAAATAACCAGCTCAATTACCAACCCACCTTTCACACGAAAATCCAACCCCTCCCCCCACCAAAAGGGGAGGAGGTGAACAATATAGCGAGGAGCTGATTTCACGAAGCCAACGAGACAAAAACACACCTCTCCAACCCACCAAAAAGGGAGGAGGTGAACAATATAGCAAAGAGCCAACATCGAGGGAGCCAACGAGCGAGCAAGGGGCACGAGAGCGACATAGGCGACCGTCCAGTTGTCTCAAGGAGCCACACAGAGTGACCTCATCCAACTCTGAGAACACAGAGCGTAAGGGTAACTCTTTTCACATATGCCTCCCATGACAAGCATGGCCAACATTACCGCTCATATGCTACCGAGTGGTGATGGAGAGAAGAAAGTCGATGACCCTAAAAATGACCCAAGGCCATTCTTTAGGCACAACCGAACAAAACAACTCAATTACCAACCCACCTTTCACACGAAAAGCAAATCTAATAAGTGCACCCTCGGAAAAAACGGGGCGACCCGAACGCCCTCGTCTGTGCGCCCTCACCCAGGGTGACACGGAGCGCCCCCCCGAACGGACGCAGATGGGAGCAAACGACAAACGGGCCGCCCAGACGTGCACAAGGCACCTGGGCAGTCACAACTTAGCAAATATGGCACGGGTACCCTCGGGCCAAACGACCCGACCTGAACGGATGACCTCACCTGGCACGACCAAACGACCCGACCCAAACGGACGCCCTCACCTGGCACGAGACGGCGAGCCCACCAAAACCGACGCACATGGGAGAAAACGATAAACGGGCCGCCTGGATGTGCACAAGGCACCTGGGCGGTCACAACTTACCAAGTCTGCCACGGGCACCCTCGGGCCAAACGACCCGTCCCGATCGGACGCCCTCACCCGGCACGCCCACCCGAACGAACGCCATCACCCGGCGCGACACGGCACGCCCGACCCGAATGGACGCACATGGGAGAAAATGGAAAATGGACCTCCCGGACATGTACAAGGCACATGGGCAGTCACAACTTAGCAAATCTGACACGGGTGCCCTCGGGCCAAACGACCCAACCCGAACGGACGCCCTCACCCGGTGCGACACGGCGTGCCCACCCGAACGGACGCACATGGGAGAAAATGGCAAACGGGCCGCCCGGACGTGCACAAGACACCCGGGGAGTCACAACTTAGCAAATCTGACATGGGCGCCTTCGGGCCAAACGATCCTACCCGAACGGACGACCTCACCCGGCGCGACCAAACGACCCGACCCGAACGGACGCCCTCACCTGGCACGACACGGCGAGCCGAACCGAACGTACGCACATGGGAGGAAACGTAAAATGGGCCGCTTGGACGTGCACAAGGCACCCGGGTGGTCACAACTTAGCAAATCTGACATGGGCGCCCTCGGGCCAAACGACCCGACCCGAACGGACACCCTCACCTGGCACGACATTGCGTGCCAACCCGAACGGACGCACATGGGAGAAAACGGAAAACGGGCCGCTCGGACGTGCACAAGGAAACCGGGCGGTCACAAATTAGAAAATCTGACACGGGAGCCCTTGGGCCAAACCACCCGACCCGAACAGACGACCTCACCCAGCACGACCAAACGACCCAACCCGAACGGACGCCCTCACCCGACACGACCAAACGACCTGACCCGAACGGACGCACATGGGAGCAAATGGCAAACGGGCTGCCCGGATGTGCACAAGGCACCCGGGTGGTCACAACTTAGCAAATCTGACACGGGCGCCCTAGGACCAAACGATCTGACCCGAACGGATGCCCTCACCCGGCACAACATGGCGCGCCCACCCGAACGGATGCACATGGGAGCAAACGGCAAACGGGGCGCCCGGACGTGCATAAAGCACCTGGGCGGTCACAACCTTGCAAATCTGACAAGGGCGCTCTCGGGCCAAACCACCCGACCCAAACGGACGCCCTCACCCGGCTCGCCCACCCGAACGGACGCCCTCACTCGGCGCGACACGGCACGCCCGACCAAACGGATGCACATGGGAGCAAACGACAAACGGGCTACTTGGACGTGCACAAAGCACCCACGCAGTCACAACTTAGCAAATCTAACACGGGCGCCCTCGGGCCAAACGACCGGAGCCGACCCGAACGGACGGCCTCGCTCGACACGCCCACCCGAACGGACGCCTTCGTTCCGCATGACCAAACGACCCGACCCGAACGGCTGCCCTCACCCGACACGACCGAACGACCTGACCCGAATGGACGCCCTCACCCGGCATGACCAAACAACCTGACCCGAACGGACGCACATGGGAGCAAATGGCAAACAGGCCGCCCGGACGTGCACAAGGCACCCGGGCGGTCACAAATTAGCAAATCTGACACAGGCGCCCTCGGGCCAAACAACCCGACCCAACCCAAATGGATGCCCTCACCCGGCTCGACCGAATGGCCCGACCCGAACGAATGCCCTTACCCGGCACGACCGAACGACCCAACCCGAACGGACGCCCTCACCTGACACGACCGAACAACCCGACCCAAACGGACGCCCTCACCCGGCACGACCGAACGACCCGACCAAACGGACGCACATGGGAGAAAATGGCAAACAGGCTGCTCGGACATGCACAGGGCACACGGGCGGTCACGACTTAGCAAATCTGACAGGGGCGCCCTCGGGCCAAACGACCCGACCCGACCCGAACAGACGCCCTCACCCGGCACGACCGAACGACCCAACCCGAATGGACGCCCTCACCCAGCACGACCGAACAACCTGACCCGAACGGACGCCCTCACCCAGCACGACCAAATTACCTGACCAAATGGACGCACATGGGAGCAAACGGAAAACGGGCCGCTCGGACGTGCATAGGGCACCTGGGCGGTCACGACTTCGCAAATCTGACACGGGCGCCCTCGATCCAAATGGCCCGACCCGACCTGAACGGACGCCCCGAGACGACCGAACGACCCGACCCGAACGAACGCCCTCACCCGGCACGACCGAACAACCCGACCCGAACGAACGCCCTCACCCGGCATGACCGAACGACCCGACCCGACCCGAACGGACGCCCCGAGACGACTGAACGACACGACCCGAACGGACGCCCTCACCCGGCACGACCGAACGACCCGACCAAATGGACGCACATGGGAGCAAATGGAAAATGGGCTGTGCGGATGTGCACAAGGCACCCGGGTAGTCACAACTTAGAAAATCTGACACGGGCGCCCTCCGACCAAACGACCCGACCTGAAGGGACGCCCTCATCTGGCACGACCAAACGACCTGACCAAATGGACGGACATGGGAGAAAACGAAAAACGGGCCACCTGGACGTGCACAAGGCACCTTGGCGGTCACGAATTAGCAAATCTGACACGGGCGCCCTCGGGCCAAATGACCCGACCAGACCCGAACGAACGCCCTCACTCGACACGACCGAACGACCCGACCCGAACGGATGCCCTCACCCGGCACGACCGAACGACCCAACCCAAACGGACGCCCTCACCCGGCACGATCGACCGACCCAACCCGAACGGACGCCCTCACCCGACATGACCAAACGACCCGACCAAACGGACGCACATGGGAGAAAACGGTAAACGAGCCGCCCGGACGTGCACAAGGCACCCGGGCAGTCACAACTTAGCAAATCTAACACGGGCGCCCTCAGGCCAAGCGACCCGACCTGACCTGAACAGACTCCCTCACCCTACACGCCCACCCGAACGGACGCCTTCAGGCCAAACGAATCGACCTGACTCGAACGGACGCCCTCACCTGGCACGACCAAACGACCCGACCCGAACGGACGCCCTCACCCGGTGCGCCCGACCAAACGGATGCACATGGGAGCAAACGGCAAACGGGCCGCCCGGACGTGCACAAGGCACTCGGGCGGTCACAACTTAGCAAATCTGACACGGGCGCCCTCAGGCCAAACGACCCGACCCGACCCGAACGGAAGCCCTCACCCGGCACGCCCGCCCGAACGGACGCCCTCGTGGCAAACGACCCGACCTGACCCGAACGGACGCCCTCACCAGGCACGACCAAACGACCCGACCCGAATGAACGCCCTCACATGGCACGCCCACCCGAACGGATGCCCTCGGGCCAAACGACCCGACCCGACCCGAACGGATGCCCTTACCCGGCACGCCCACCCGAACAGACACCCTCGGGCCAAAGGACCCGACCCAACCCGAACGAACGCCCTCACCCGGCACGACCACCCAAACGGACGCCCTCGGGACAAAAGACCCGACCCGACCCGAACGACCGAACGGATGCCCTCACCCGGCACGACCAAACGACCTGACCTGAACGGACGCCCTCACCCAGCACGCCCACTCGAATGGACGCCCTCGGGCCAAATGACTCGAGCCGACCCAAACGGATGCTCTCAATCGGCACGCCCACCCGAACGGACGCCCTCGGGCCAAACGACCCGACCCGACCTGAACGACCGAACGGACGCCCTCACTCGGCATGACCAAACGACCCGACCCGAACGGACGCCCTCACCCGGCACGCCCACCCGAACGGATGCCCTCACCCGGCACGCCCACCCAAATGGACACCCTCAGGCCAAACGACCAAACGACCCGACCCGAACGGACGCCCTCACCCGGCACGCCCAGCCGAACGGATGCCCTTAGGCAAAACGACCCGACCCGACCCGAATGGACGCCCTCACCTGACACGCCCACCCGAACGGACGCCCTTGGGCCAAACGACCCGACCCGACCCGAACGGACTCGCTCACCCGGCACGACCAAACGACCCGACCCGAACGGACGCCGTTGGGCCAAACGACCCGACCCGACCTGAACGGACGCCCTTGGGCCAAACGACCCGACCCGACCCGAACAGATGCCCTCACCCGGGACGACCAAACGACCCGAACCGAATGGATGCCCTCACCCAGCACGACCAAATGACCCGACCAAACGAACGCACATGGGAGCAAACGGAAAACGGGCCGCCCGGACGTGCACAGGGCACCCGGGCGGTCACAACTTAGCAAATCTGACACGGGCGCCCTCCGACAAAACGGCCCTACCCGAACGAACGCCCTCACCCGGTGCCACACGACCCTCCTGACCGAACGGACGCACATGGGAGCAAATGGCAAACGGGCCGCTCGGACGTGCACAAGGCACCCGGGTGGTCACAACTTAGCAAATGTGATACGGGTGCCCTCGGCCCAAACGACCCGACCCGAACGAGTTTGGCCGGGCGCCCTCACCCGGCGCGACAGGGAACACCTGAACTGACCCGAATACGTCTGGCCCGACACCCTCACCCGGCGTGCTCGACCCGACCCGAACGCGTTTGGCCCGGCACCCTCACCCAGCGCGCCCGACCCGACCCAGACGCGTTTGGCCCGACACGCCCGACCTGACCCAAATTCCTTTGGCCGAGCGCCCTCACCCGGCGTGCCTGACCCGACCCAAACACCTTTGGCCGGGCGCCCTCACCCAGCGCGCCCAACCCGACCCGAATGCGTTTGGCTGGGCGAGTCGGGTGACCCACGACTGGGCGCCTCTGCACGAACTGCACGACAGTGCGGAAGCCATTCTGGGAGCGTCCAGAGTCGAAATTGAGTGCCGTAAATTGCAGAATGTGCGTATTAACGAGACGCATCTAACTGTAT